>PITA01000577.1:205085-260708 GCA_004023965.1 Spilogale gracilis
AATCATCAAAAATTACTATCAACAATTATATGCCAATCAGTTTAACAACCTAGAAGAGATGGATATATCTCCCAAGACTGAAACAGGAAGACGTTGACGAACTGAATAGACCTAAATCCAGTAATGAGATCAAAGCAGTGATCAAAAACCTCCCCAAAAACAAGAGTCCAGGCCCAGATGGATTCCCTGGGGAATTCTACCAAACATTCAAAGAAGAAATAACACCTATTCTCCTGAAGCTCTTTCAAAAAATAGAAACGGAAGGCAAACTTCCGGCCTCTTTCTATGAAGCCAGCATCACTCTAATCCCCAAACCAGACAAAGACCCCATGAAAAAGGAGAACTTCAGACCAATATCACTGATGAATACGGACACCAAGATTCTCAACAAGATCCTTGCTAACAGGATCCAACAATACATTAAAAAAATTATCCACCATGACCAAGTGGGTTTTATCCTAGGGATGCAGGGGTGGTTTAACACTCACAAAACAATCAATGTGATTGAACAAATCAATAAGAGAAGAGAGAAAAACCACATGGTACTCTCAATTGATGCAGAAAAGGCATTTGACAAAATACAACATCCGTTCCTGATCAAAACTCTTCAAAGTATAGGGATAGAGGGAACATTTCTCAACCTCATAAAATTTATCTATGAAAAACCCACAGCGAATATCATCCTCAATGGGGAAACACTGACAGCCTTTCCTCTGAGATCAGGAACAAGGCGAGGATGCCCACTCTCACCACTACTATTCAACATAGTGTTAGAAGTCCTAGCAACAGCAATCAGACAACAGAAAGAAATAAAAGGTATCCAGCTTGGCAAAGAGGAAGACAAACTCTCTCTCTTTGCAGACGACATGATACTCTATGTGGAAAACCCAAAAGACTCTACTCCCAAACTACTAGATCTCATACAACAATTTGGTAATGTGGCAGGATACAAAATCAATGCGCAGAAATCAGTTGCATTCTTATACACTAACAACGAAAAAATAGAAAGGGAAATCAGAGAATCGATTCCATTTACTATAGCAACAAAAACTATGATACTTAGGGATAAACCTAACCAAAGAAGTCAAGGATCTGTACTCGAGGAACTAAAGAACACTCATGAAAGAAATTGAAGAAGACACAAAAAGATGGAAGAGCATTCCATGCTCATGGATCAGAAGAATAAACATTGTGAAAATGTCTATACTGCCCAGAGCAATCTACACTTTCAATGCCATTCTGATCAAAATTCCACCAACATTCTTCAAAACGTTAGAACAAACAATCCTAAAATTTATATGGAACCAAAAAAGACCCTGAATCTCTAAGGAATTGCTGATGAAGAAAAGCAAAGCTGAGGGCATCTCATTACCTGACTTCAGGCTTTATTACAAAGCTGTGATTACCAAGACAGCATGGTACTGGCACAAAAACAGAGAAATAGACCAATGGAACAGAGTGGAGAGCCCACATATGGTCCCACAAATCTATGGTCAAATCATCTTTGACAAAGCAGGAAAAAATATCCAGTGGAAAAAGGACAGCCTCTTCAATAAATGGTGCTGGGAAAATTGGACAGCTACGTATAGAAGAATGAAACTAGACCATTCTTTTACACCACACACAAAGGCAAACTCGAAATGGATTAAAGACCTCAATGTGAGGCAGGAATCCATCAAAATCCTGGAAGAGAACATAGGCAACATCCTCTTTGACATTGGCCACAGCAACTTCTTTCAAGACACGTTTCCAAAGGCAAAGGAGACAAAAGCGAAAATGAACTTCTGGGACTTCATCAAAATAAAAAGCTTCTGTACAGCAAAGGAAACAGTCAACAAAACAAAGAGGCAACCCACAGAATGGGAGAAGATATTTGCAAATGACACTAGAGACAAAGGGCTGGTATCCAAGATCTATAAAGAACTACTCAAACTCAACATCCAAAAAGAAGATGAGCACATCAAAAAATGGGCAAGAGACATGAAGAGGCACTTCTCTGTAGAAGATATACAAACGGCTAACAGACACATGAAAAAATGTTCAGCGTCACTAGATATCAGGGAAATTCAAATCAAAACCACCCTAAGATACCACCTTACACCAGTCAGAATGGCCAAAATTATCAAGACAGAAAACAACAAGTGTTGGAGATGCTGCAGAGAAAGGGGAACCCTCTTACACTGTTGGTGGGAATGTAAACTGGTGCAGCCGCTTTGGGAAACAGTGTGGAGATTCCTTAAAAAATTAAAGATAGAGCTACCCTATGACCCTGCAATCGCACTACTGGGCATTTACCCCAACGATATGGATGTAGTGAAAAGAAGGGCCATATGCACCCCAATGTTCATCGCAGCAATGGCCACAATCGCCAAACTGTGAAAAGAGCCAAGGTGCCCATCAACAGATGAATGGATAAAGTAGATGTGGTACATATATACAATGGAATACTATGCCTCCATCAGAAAGGATGAATATCCAACTTTCGTAGCAACATGGACCGGACTGGCAGAGATTATTCTGAGTGAAATAAGCCAAGAAGAGAAAGTCAAATATCGCATGGTTTCACTTACTTGCGGTGCATGAGAGGTAAACTGGAGGACAGTGGGAGAAGGAAAGTAAATGGGAACTAGGGTAATCTAGGGAGGGAAACGAAACAACAGAGACTTTGGACACAAAAACAAACTGAGGGTCTTGGATGGAGGGGCATGGAGGGATGGGAGAGCCTGGTGGTGGGTACTGGGGACACCTAAAGCGTGGAGCAGTGGGTGTGGGGAACGGGGAATGAATCTTGGAACACTGGAAAAAATTTAGTAACAAGAAAAAAAATAAAAAAAATAAAAAGAAACTGCATACCAAAATTTTAAAGAAAAAAACATATATAGATATAGATATAGAAATAGATATAGATGATAGAGATAGAGATAGAGATAGAGATAGAGATAGATGGATATATTAAGGTTAAATACAATGAAGGGATAGAATACCACTGTGAAAATGAAAAGCAAAAAAAAAGACTTTAATAAAGGAATATACAACATAAGATGTTAGTTGAAAAAGGAAAGAAGAAAAAATTATTAAAAAATAGAAGAAGAAAAAATAAAGAAAACTTTAAAAAGTTCACTTTGAAAGACTAAAGAATCACAGGACGAAAGCTATGCATTCTATGTGGTATTTTCCCCTAACTCTGGAGTTTTGCATTTCTCATTGACTGGTAAACTTGGTCTTGGCTGGATGTTCTTGGTGATATTCTGGGGGAGGGGCTTGTTGCAGCGATTTGAATGCCATTGCCTAAGGTGGCGTTGCACTGCCCTTGCCAGGATCCAGACTAAGTAGTCTCCTCGGGTTTGGTCTCTGTAGCTTTTGTTCCCTGAAAGCTTTCCAATAGCTTTGGAGGACTAGAATTAAAATGATAGCCTCCCAATCTCTGGTCCTGCAGGAGCCAAGAACTCAGAGTCCCAGTTTTCAGTGAGCCGTCAAAGAAAAGCATTCACATCTCTCTCCCTGGTATCCAGCTGCACTCCATGCTCCATGCTCATCCAGCCGATGACCAAGCATTTCTATGTCTGGCACACAACTCCATTTATAGTTTCCAAACCCAGCAGATTCCTGCAGTGTGCCCCTGTGCCACTCCATCGGAGGTAGAAAGGAGAGTCTCCCCAGATCTGCCACTTGTTGGGTCTCTGCTTCAAAAGTAGTGGCCCAGCTGTGCCATGGATCATAGTTTATGGCAATCTCAAACTGAGAGCCCATTCCTTGACTCTGTCTTTGCAGCCAGCTTCCTCACTCCAATACTTGGGAACTCTGCACACTCAGGCAAACTGAGTCTGTTCCCCCAGTCCTGAGACCACATTATGCCAGTGAGAGTTCCAGCCCCCCACTTAGCCACTGGAGAGACATCCCTCAGTGGAGCAGACTTCTAAAAGTTCTGATCTGGTGCTGTGCTCCTCTATCATTTGTCAGTAGCTGGCTGTTGGAGGCTCCCCCACCCACAGTCTATCTTTCCAAAGATTGCCTCAAATTCACTTCTCTGCACTTCCTACTTTCCAGAAAGTGGTCACTTTTCTGTTCATAGAATTGTTGCTATTGCTTTTTATCAATCTCCTTTTGCATTTGTAGGTGTTCAGAATGGTTTGATAACTATCTAGCTGAATTCCTGGGACCAGATGAAATTTAGATCTACTACTCCTCAACCATCTTGCCCCCCCCCCATTTTTAACCTTTTGAATAGCCTCCATACTGTTTTCCACAGGGACTGCGCCAGTTTGCATTCCCACCAATAGTGTAAGAGGGTTCCCCTTTCTCCGCATACTTGCCAATGTCTGTTGTTTCCTGAATTGTTAATTTTAGCCATTCTGGCTGATGTGGGGTGGTATCTCATTGCAGTTTTGACTTGTGTTTCCTTGATTCTGAGCGAAGTTGTGCATTTGTTCCTGTAGACACATTTGTTCCTGTAGCCATTTGTCTTCTTCGGAAAAATGTCATTCATGTCTTCTGCCCATTTATTGTCTGGATATTTTGGTTTTGGGGTGTTGGGTTTGATAAGTTCTTTATGGATTTTGGATACTAGCCCTTTATCTGATATCTTATTTCTGAATATCTTCTCCCATTCCGTAGGTTGCCTTTCAGTCTTGATTTTTTCCTTCACTATGAAAAAGCTTTTTATCCTGATGAAGTAAAAATATTTCATTTTTGCTTTTGTTTCCCTTCCTTTGTAGGCATGCCTAGCAAAGTTGCTGCAGCCAAAGTCTAGGAGGTTGCTGCTTATCTTCTACTCTAGGATTTTGATGGATTTCTGCTTCACATTTAGGTCATTCATATGTTTTAATTTATTTTTGTGTATGGTGTAAGAAAGTGGTCCAGTTTCATTCTTCTACATGTGGCCGTCCAATTTTCCCAACACCATTTATTGAAGAGATTGTCTTTTTTTCTATTCTTTTTTTCTCATTTCTACATTGTCAAACATTAGTTGACTATATAAGTGTGAGCCCATTTCTGGGTTCTGATCTATGTGTCTCTTTTTGTGCCAGTGCAATACTGTCTTAATGTTAACAGCTTTGTAAAACAATTTGAAGTCTGGAATTGTGATGCTATTAGCTTTGCTTTTCATTTGCAATGTTCCTTTGGCTATTTGGTGTCTTACCTTGTTTCATACCAATTTTAAGGTTCTTTGTTCCAGCTCTGTGAAAAATGTTGATGGTAGTTTGATAGTGATTGTTTTGAATATGTAGATTGCTTTGAGTAGCACAGACATTTTATTTTTTTAAAATATTTTATTTATTTATTTGACAGAGAAAAACACAGCTAGAAAGGGAACACAAACAGGGGGAGTGAGAGATAGAGAAGCAGTCTTCCCACTGAGCAGGGAGCCAAGTGCAGGGCCCAATCCTGGGCCTCCAGGACCATGACCCAAGCAAAAGGCAGACACTTACTGATTGAGCCACAGAGATACCCTTAGCACAAACATTTTAACAATATTTATTCTTCCAACCTGTGAGTATGGAATGTTTTCCAATTCCTTTGTATTTTCCTTAATTTCTTTAATAAATGTTCTACAGTTTTCAGAGTATAGATCTTTTACTTCTTTCATTAGGTCTAGTCCAGTTATCTTATGGTTCTTGGTGCAATTATAAATGAGAGTGATTCCTTGATTTCTGTTTCTGCTGTTACATTATTAATGTACAGAAATGCAACTGATTTTTATGCCTTGATTTTATACCCTGTGACTTTGCTGAATTCATGTATCAGTTCTAGCAAATTTTTGTTGGAGTCCTTTGGTTTTCTAGGTACAGTAGCTTGTCATCTATGAAGAGTAAAGGTTTGACTTCTTTGCCTATTTGGATGCACTTTATTTCTTTTTGTTGTCTGGTTGCTGAGGCTAGGACTTCTAGTACTATGTTGAGCAACACTGGTGAGAGTGGACATCCCTGTAGTGTTCCTGACCTTGGGGGAAATCTCTCAGTTTTTCCCCATTGAGGGTGATATTGTCATGAGTCTTTCATAGATGGATTTTATGATTTTGAAGTGCAGTTTCTCAATCCATATAAGGTGACGGGTTTTTATCAGGAAAGGGAGCTGTATTTTGACAAATGCTTTTTCTGTATCTATTGAGAGGTTCACATGGTGCTTATCCTTTCTTTTATTAATGTGGTGCAACATATTGATTACTTTATGGGCGTTGAACCACCTCCATAGCCCATGAGTAATCTCCATTGTTTGTAGTGAATAATCCTTTTAATATACTGTTGGATCTTATTAGGTAGTATCTTGGTGAGAATTTTGGCATACATGTTCATCAGGGATACTGGTCTATAATTCTCCTTTTTGGTGAGGTCTTTGTCTGGTTTTGGCAATGCTGACATCAGAGACTGGTTTGGAAGTTTTCTTTCCATTTCTATTTTTTTGGAACTGTTTCAGAGGAACAGATATTGATCCCTCTTTAATGTTTGGTAGAATTCTCCTAGGAAGACATCTGGCCCTGGACTCTCGTTTATGGGGATATTTTTGATTACTGATTCAATTGTTTGCTGGTTATGGGTCTATTCATGTTTTCTCTTTCTTCCTGTTTCATTTTTTGTAATTTATACGTTTATAGGAATTTATCCTTTTCTTCCAGATTGCCTTATTTTTTGGTATAAAATTGCCCATAATATTGTCTCATAATTGTTTGTATTTACTCAGTGTTGGTTGTTATCTCTCTGCTCTTTCATTCATGATTTTATTTATTTGGGTCCTTTCCCTTTCCTTTTTGATAAGTCTGGATAGGGATTTATTGATCTCATTAACTCTTTCAAAGTACCAGGTCCTAGTTTCATTGATTTGTTTTATTGTGTTTTTTTTTTATTTCTATATCACTGATTTCTGCTCTAATATTTATTATTTCTCTTCTCCTGCTGGATTTATACTTTATTTGCTTTTCTTTTTCCAGCTCCTTTAGGTGGAAGGTTAGGTTGTGCATTTGACTTTCCCTGCTTCTATTTATTTATTTATTTATTTATTTATTTATTTATTTGAGAGAAACACAGCCAGAGAGGGAACACAAGCAGGGGGAGTGAGAGAGGGAGAAGCAGGCTTCCCGCCAAGCAGGGAGCCCGATGTGGGACTTGATCCAGGGTCTCCAGGATCATGACCTGATCTGAAGGCAGTTGCTTAACCAACTGAGCCACCCAGGTGCCCCCTGACTTTCCTTGCTTGTTAAAGAAGGCCCGTATTGCTACATTCTTCTGCCTTAGGACCACCTTTGCTACATTCAAAAGGTCATGTTTTCACTTTCATTTGTTTTCATGTATTCTTTTAATTCTTATTTAATTTCCGGTTTACCCACTTTTTTCTTCAGTAGTTTGTTCCTTAACTTCATTGTACTTTTGGTCCTTCCAAACTTACTTTTTTAAGATTTTTCTTTATATTATTTATTTATTTATTTGTTTATTTCAGAGAGAGCACACAAGCAGGAGGAGCAATAGGTGGAGCAGACAGAGGAATAAGCAGCTCCCCACTGAGCAAGGATCCCAATGTGGGAATCAATCCCAGGACTCTAGGATTATAACCTAAACCTAAGGTAGCGCAACCACCTGAGCCACCCAGGCATCCTTCCAAATTTCTTCTTGTGTTTGAGTTCAAGTTTCATAACATTATGGTCTGAAAATATTTATGTTATGATCTCAGACTTTTTGTAGTGATTGAGACTTGATTTGTGACCCAAATGTAATTTATTCTGGAGAATGTTCCATATGCATTCAAAAATAATGTGCTCTGTTGCATTAGAATAAAATGTTCTGAACATATCTGTGAAGTCCATTTGGTCCAATGTGTCATCAGAGTCCTTGTTTCCTTGTTGATCTTCTGTTTAGATGATCTGTTCTTTGCTGAGAATGGGGTGTTAAAGTTCCCTATTATTATTGTATTATTGATGAGTTTCTTTAATTTTGTTATTAGTTTATATATTTGGCTGCTCCCCAGTTCGGTGCCTACACACTTATAATTGTTAGATCTTCTTGTTGGATAGGCCTCTTTATTATGGTATAGGGTCCTTCTTTATCTCTTATTATAGTCTGTGGTTTAAAATCTAGTTTTTTTTTTTTCTGGGGAAACCTAGATAGCTCAGTCAGTTAAGCATCTCTTTTTACCTCAGGTCATGATCTCAGGGTTCTGGTATCAAGTCTTGCATTGGGATCCTTGCTCAGTGGGGAGTCTTCTTCCCCCTCTCCTTGCTGCTCTGCCTGCTTGCGCTCTCTTTCTGTCTTTCTTTCAAATAAAATCTTTAAAAAATAAAATTAAATAAATAAAATCTAGTTTGTCTGATATAAGGATGGCTACTCCAGCTTTCTTTTGATATCCATTAACATGATAAATGGTTCTCCACCCCCTCACTTTCAATCTGTAGGTGTCTTTGGGTCAAAATAAGTCTTTGATAAACAGCACACAATTGGTCTTTTTTATTTTTAATCCATTCTGATATTCAATGTCTTTTTATTGGAAAATTCAGTCCATTTACATTCAGAGTAATTATTGAAAGATATGAATTTAGTGCCATTTTATTACTTGTAAAGTCCCTGTTTCTGTAGATTGTCTCTCTTCCTTTCTGGTATTTATTACTTTGGGGGCTCTGTCTCCATTTGAAGGATCCCTTTTAATATTTCTTGCAGGGCTTGTTTAGTGTTCAAAAATTCCTTTAGTTTTTGTTTGTCCTGGAATCTCTTTATCTTTCCTGTTCTGAATGATAGCCTTGCCAGATAAAGTATTCCTGGCCACACATTTTCAAATAAAGCATATTTACTATGTCATGCCAGTCTTTTCTGGTCTTCCATGTCTCTGTGGACAGGGATCCTGCCAGCATTATGTGTCTATCCTTGTAGTTAAGGATGTCTTGTCCTGAGCTGCTTTTAGGATTTTGACTTTATCCTTGTAATTTGTAAGCTTCGCTATATATCAAGTTATTAACCTATTTTTGTTGATTTTGATGTGAGTTCTCTGTGCTTCTTGGACTTGAATGCCTGTTTCCTTTCCCAGATTAGGGGAGTTCTCAGTTATAATTTGCTGAAATAAACCTTCTGCTCCTCTTTCCCAACTCCTCATCTTCTGGGACTCCTATAATATGGGTATTATTTCCCTTTATTGAATTGCTGAGTCCATTATCTACTTCTGTGATCTAATAGTTTTCATTCCTTCTTCTTTTCTGCTTCCTTATTTTCCATCAGTTTATCTTCTATATCCCTGATTCACTCTTCTGCTTTGTTCATCCTCGTTTTTATGGCCTCCACATGGGCCTGCACCTCAGTAATAGCATTTTTCATTTTGGCCTGACTAGATTTTAGTTATTCGATTTCTATAGTGAGGGATTATCTAGTGTGTTCTCTCCTTTTATTCAAGCCCATTGTTTTAAATTATAGTTCAGTCATATTACTTATATCTGTATTGATTAAACCCCTGGCAGTGAGTACTACCTCCTATTCTTTCTTTTGGTGTGAATTTCTCCATTTCATCATTTTGTCCAGAAAAAAAGGAAGAAAGAAAGAAAAAAGAACAAGTAATATCAGAAACAACAAGGAAAAAAAAAACTTGATTGTGGGTATATTTTTGTCTGCTTGTTAAAAGAAACTAGACCCCAAAATAAAAACTTATTATATATATATACATAAAGTAAAGGCTTTAAAGAGTAAGGTCAATATATATATATATTTGTTCCCTCTTGTGTTCCCTCTCTAGCTGTATTTATCTCTGTCAAATAAATAAATAAAATCTTTTAAAAAAATAAATGTGTTTGAATTAATGTATAAGATTATTTTAAATTAAATTAAGGCTTACATCAATGCCTAATATATATATATATATATATATATATATATATATATATATTACCTAGAATACTATAATAAAATATACTATTATATATATAGCTATACAATACTATATGCTATATGTATATATATATATACATACATACAAAATACAACTATATATAATAAAATGAAAGGAAACAAAAATTATGCATGTAAAGCATATATAAAAATAAAAATTAAGAAGTAAAAGGAACTGAAAAAGTAAAATAACTGAAGGTATAATATTAAAAGAATAAAGAATAAAAATTCAAGGAATGCAATATATTGTTTTCCCAAGAAAACATTCAGCCCTCTATGATCAGTAAACTTGGTGAGAGTGAGTGTTTTGTGTTGGTCTTCTGAGGGAAAGGCCTATTTCTGCTTCTCAGGTGGACTTGCTCTAATGGAAATGCACCTTCAGTGCACAGAGGTAGGACTTATTGTAAGTGGCTCTGGACTCCATTAAGTGGTGCTGTTTTGTTCCCTGAAGACTTTCAGCACTGATGGTTGGGATGAATATGGCTGTGCCCCACTCTCTAGCCAAGAACTGAAAATCTGTGCTGCCCATTCTTCAGTGAGCCCTCACAGAAAAGCAATAAATCACTCTTGTGTCCCTGGCTACCATCAGAACTTTTTGTGCACCCAGCTTGTAACCAAGCATTTTTATCTCAAGCATATGATTGAGTTTCAAACCTCCAAATTTTATGGACTTCTGGGCATCAACCCACATTGTTGTTCTGGGAGTGTGGGTCTCACCACACTTCTGCCTTTTGCTGGACCTGTCCCAGGAAAATGGTCACATGAATGTGCAATGGCTCTTATGTTATGGCAACACAGAACAGAAAACCAGCACCTAGACTTGCTGTTCTGAGCTGGCTTCCCCGCTCCTGGGCCTGGGAACTCTGTGCCACTCAAGCACCACCTATTCTTCTTGCAACCTCAGGGTTACTGAGACCATGCTGTCACACTTGGGATTCTGCCCTGCTTCACCATTTGAGCACCTTTAAGCCAGGCATATTCCCCATTGAAGCAGACTTCCAAAAGTTCTGATTTGGCCCTCCACTGTTTATAATACTTTACAGTAGCCTCCTTAAGAAGGTTCCCTTCACTCTGCTATATCCTCAGCTATATCACACTGGATTGAAGTCTCTGTACTTTCTATCTTCAAAACAGTGGTCACTTTTCTACTTGTAGACTTGCAACATTTGTTTTCTCAGATCTCTGATTGATTTCAATCAAGGAATGCAATATATTGTTTTCCCAAGAAAACATGCAGCCCTCTATGATCAGTAAACTTGGTGAGAGTGAGTGTTTTGTGTTGGTCTTCTGAGGGAAAGGCCTATTTCTGCTTAAATTAAAGGTATTCAGAATGATTTGATATCTAGTTGTATCTGAGGAATGAGACAAATTTAAGGTTCCCCTACTCCTTCACCATCTTAGCTCCTCTCCTCTATGTTAGACTTTATTTTTCTTTATGTTAGGCCTTTAAAAAAATCAAGCCACAAAGGACTAAGTGGAGAAAAAAACTTCATTATTTGGAGCCCCCAATATAGTCAATATTGAAAGTATTGAATTAAGTCAATATTTTAAAGTTTCTAGAATCACACTACTTCTCTCCACCTCCATTAATAATGCTCTGTTGCCAGTATTACCTCTCTTCTAGATCACTACTAAAACTCTGCTTCTACCTATGTACTCTTTTATTCTGCTAAATATAAGCCAACCCATGTTACTTTTCTTATAGAATTACTTAAAATAAAATACAAAGTCCTTGAAATGGCTCATAGGGTTCTATATAATATGGGTCCCTCTTATCTTTCCAATCTCATCTTATACTACTGTTCACCAAATGAATTTCATTCTTGTTAAAACAACATCTTTGCTCTCTCCCAACACTCGGGCATAGTTCTGCTTCACAGTTACTGCATTTGCTGTTCACTTTGTTTGGAGCACTCTTCTATAATAGATATATAGCTCTCTCATTTGCTCCCTTCAGATCTTTGTAGCCTTTTCAATGAAGTTTTCTCTGATTTGCTTACTGAAAGTTGCATCAATTACTCTACTTTTTCAATAGCTTTTACTATTTTCCAAATTACTTTCCTCTGTAGCACTTATCACCCTTTAATGTGTTGTGTCTGTCTGTTTCATGTCCATTTACATTACAATGTTTGCAAGAAGAACACAGATCTGTGAAAATCGTTTTGTTCACCACTGTATATAAGTACAAAGAAATGTGTTTGAGGGGTGCCTCAGTGGCTCAGTTGTTAAGTGTGTGCCTTTGGCTCAGGTCATGATCCCAGAGTCTCGGGATTGAGCCCACATCAGGCTCCCTGCTCAATGGGAAGCCTGCTTCTCTTGCTTGTTCTTCCCCTGCTTGTGTTCTCTCTCTAGCTGTATTTATCTCTGTCAAATAAATAAATAAAATCTTTTAAAAAAATAAATGTGTTTGAATTAATGTATAAGATTATTTTAAATTAAATTAAGGCTTACATCAATGCCTAATACATTCAGTGCTTTTTAACATCTACTATCTCATTCAGTTCTCTCTGAAGTAACCCCTTCAGAGTTTATACTACTATCTTATTTTATGAATGAGGAATTAGACTTGGAACTCATAAATAATATGTCCAATATTACACTGCTAATATATGAATCAAAGAATTTGATTCTGATTGTCAGCCTTGTCCTCTTCTCACTACATTACTGAAGGTATCTATCTAGAATTTTAAAATACAAGGTATAATGATTTTTCAGGTATCTGCTAAAAAAATCAGTGTGGCAAAACTAGAAAGATCCTTTATTTTCTCAATTTCCTTTTTTAAATGTCCAAGCATGCAACCCTGTTTTTGTCATTCAAGAAGAAAAAATGGCAGGTTAAATTATGTCTTGAAATAATTAGTCTTAAGTCCCTTTTATTTAAATATTTTCTATATTCTCTCTAATAATGATTTCTTTTCAAAGACATTACAGGCATTAGTCAAAAGAATACCTGGTCTTCTCAATTCAGTGGAAAACTGGTCTTTGCATAGATAGCTGATAGCTAGATAAATATATAGATAGATGATAGGTAGATAATAAAGACATAAATAGCAGGTGTCAAAAGCTTAATTATACAATATTTTTTTAAAGATATTTTTAAATTTATTTATTTGACAGAGAGGAACATAGCCAGAGAGGGAACACAAGCAGGGGGAGTGAGAGAGGGAGAAGCAGGCTTCCTGCCAAGCAGGGAACCTGATGTAGGACTCCATCCCGGGTCTCCGGGATCATGACCTGAGCCAAAGGCAGTCACTCAACCAACTGAGCCACCCAGGTCCCCCTAATTATACAATTTTTAACTTAAATTCAATTAGCCAATATATAGTACACCATTAGTTTTTATATGATGGTCAATGATTCATTAGTTGTGTATAACACTCAAGGCTACATTTTTTTAAAAAAAAATATACATCCAAGCTACTGAGTCCTATTGTAATAAATCCCTCACAGTGTTCAGTTGAAAATTTAATATTCTAAGTAGCAAAATAAAAAAAAATATTAAAAGACTGCCATTTAAAAAATGAGCTATAAAGGGCCTAATTTGGGGGCAGATGGAGAGAAAAATTGTGTATGGCTCTGAAATAATTCTATCTACAGGATGTGTAAAAACTTCACAGAAAGGAAATTCTAAATGTCTTCTAGAGAGTCAAGGCTTTCAGAATGGCATACACAGGGCACCTGGGTGGCTCAGTTTGTTAAATGTCTGCCTTTGGTTCAGGTCATGATCCCAGGGTCCTGGGATCGAGTCACTCATAGGGTTCTCTTCTTAGTGGGGAGACTGATTCTCCCTCTCCCACTCCCTCTGCTTTTGCTGTCTCTCTCTGTCAAATAAAAAAAAATATTTTTAAAAAAGGAACAACATATACATATACTTCATTCAAATATATCAAGTAAGATTGTGTGTGTGTGTGTTTGTGTATAGATTTCTATATATTTATTTCTTTGAATATTTTCTCTGCTCCTTTTTCTGCTTAGGAGATTAATTTACCAAGCATTCCAAATCTCAGAACATTTCACTTACACTTTTTTTTCTTCATCCTTTTGTACTATATTTGTGCTATCATATGTAAAATTAAGGGGTAAATTGCTATTCTTATTTCTTTTCATCAAGATTACATGGTTTATCACTATTGATGTTAATTTTGTTCAGATGGCTGAGATAGTGTTTGTTAGGTTTCCTTCCTCCTTTAACAATGTACTCTGTGGAGGGAATTCCATATGTGTAGCCCATATCTCCACTGAGGAGTTATGCTGCACCTCCTTGAGGATGGAATACCTGCCTAAATTATTTGGAATTCTTCAGAATGTGAGATTTGTCTCTTGTCTCCCATTTATTTATTATCATATCATTTATTTATCTTTATGTACACATGGATACTTATTTTCTACTTTGGGCTATAATCTAACCCACTTTATTTTATTGTTCAAACTATTCTAATTTGGCCATTAGGATATATTTCAATTGCCCTTTAAATCCCTTTGACACACTCCTATATTAATAATAATAATAATTATTATTATTATATTTATATATTTATAATAATAATAATTATTATTATTTCAGAACCATACACAATTTTTCTCTCCATCTGCCCCTTAATTATATTGTTCTAATAGCAATAATAATAATTATTATTATTATGGCCCCTAGACCTTATTTTCTGGAGCTTAAAAGATCTTCCAGACTCACATTATAAATTTCTACCCCTGTGCTAGAATCAGCTATTTCTCCAAAGAACCCTGATTCCTTTTGTGATACAATGATAATAGAAAACAAATTCTGGGTGTTAGGAGTTCTTTTATTCCTGGGATGCCATTGCTTCTAGGCCCTCTCAGCTATCAAAGCAAAGAAATATGTGAGTATGTACTAAACCATGTGCACACAAACACACACATGCATAAACTTAATCCATATCTATATTAAGCAGGACATATTTTCGTATTGATATGTTCAAGTCTAATCCATTAACACATGAATCACAGCCTCCTCCCACTGCTTACCAATAACCTCAAACCCCAACAATAAGAAATCAGGCTCCCGACACCCACCACCAATTAACTTCATTTTTCAATTCTTAAATACTTATGATAGTTTTCGAATTATCAACTCATACTTCCACAAGGAAAGCTTTCTCAACTTGATTACAAGACTTATGTACGTTTCCCTTTAACTTTATTCTGATTGACTCCACTCATCTCCAAAGTTACTCAGATCACTACCTTATTCTCCCATCCTCTTCAGTAAAATTACTTTACAAATTTGTGGAACAGTTAGATTTTTTTGTCACAGTCTGCATTCTTTCCCAAGATCCCTCAACATCCTAAATTATTTTTAAAGATATTTTAATACATTAAAGTTCACTGTTTTTGTTATAAAGTTCTATGGGTTTTGACAAACACATAATGTCATGTATCCATCACTACAGTATCATATAGAACAGTTCCAATTCCTTAACACTTATTTTTTTGGAAATATGGAAAACAATATTTAATGCTTATATTACTCCTAAATAATGTTTATGAAGTAGTATTTCATATTTCATTATAGCATTCACATAGTTTTGTTTAATTATATTGTTCTAATATCAATAATGACATTGTCATTAAAATGTTTCCAGTTACCCATAATACTTTTCAAGTTTTCCTTAGAATGACTTCCTGCATTCTCATGCATGTTTGTTATTATACTTGGGGGTCTTATTTTATGTGACTATATCACATTTTCTCATGTATGTTGGTATGGTTCAAGATACAGGGATTTTCTTTATATTTAAATTGTACAATATCTCTTCAATAAAGTGACGCAATCAAATCTTCATCTCTGTCTTTTAAAAGCATCAATTTTCCTCAAACTGTTGATACACAACGTGATGGTGGTAGTAATCAAGCAGAATATGGATCTGAGAAAGAAGCCCAAATAAATAGGTAATATGCCTAACAGAAATTGGTTAAAGTACATACTTGAGGGAACCTGATATAAATGATTAGTTGGGACATACTAGAATGACTCAAGTACCATGATGCATTTTAAAGGATTGCAATATTATTAGAAAAGATAGTATTTTTGACAGTCTCTCCTCTGTTGTCCTGCCCACCACTCCCCTGCAGTATTCAATAAACTTCTATCTCCTTTTAATAACTAACTAAATAAATATTTTTGAATAAAATTCAAAAGACACATTTGTTCACTCTGTAATCACACAACATGAATGATCATGCTGCTACACTGAATTAAGAGACAAATTATTGTCCAGAACATGGCACAGTGTCAATTTTTTCAAGCTATGGATATATTTTCGATTAGAATATTATATGTTTTCAATATAAGTATATATACACTATAGTTCTTAAGATACATCTGATAGTCACCTATATCACTATTTATTTCATTGGTTTGAAAGCAATGGATTATTTTCACAGTACATCAAAAAATAATATGAATTACCCAGATTATTTTTTGAGCATTGAAATAAATTTTGTTAGTATCGACATATAATGCTTTAATATGTTTTAATAGAAAGTAATCATGTCTAATAGAGAATACAGCATTTATTGGACTTGGAAATGTAGATTGAAAAGTGTTTTATTTGCAAATACATCTGTTACCTATAATAAATTTTCATTTGCTTTTTACAAAGTACTTTTTACAAAAGTGTTTTATATTAGTGTACACTTTATCAAAAAGAAGCAGAGAGATAACTAAACAATAGGAATAATCATTAATGGATTCTAAGAAGTATTTAGATATCAAATGGCTATACCTAGAAAAAAGATATAAAATGACAAATAAAAATTCATGAAGAAAAATTAAATTAGAAAATTCCATTTATTAAGGCCATTATATTGACTTTATGGCTAAAGAGTACAAAAATGACACATTCTAGGTAAGCTAGTCACATAATCAGAAGTGATAACATTCGTCCCTCCCAAACTTCTATGGAGATGAATTGCAAAATATAAAAATAGGGAAAAAAACCTATAATGGTGTTGAAATAGAGAAAAGGAATGTCAACAAATATATGAAGATGTCCAGAATGTTTTGCCTTATGAAAGAACAAGTTTGGAAAGCAAATGGAGAGGACCATGACATATCCCCTCTGAAACCCTCTAAAGCACTTAGAGCAAGTGATGACAAAATGTAGAAAGTTGATGTGGACACCATTCTTCCTAATAAGTCACATCCCTTAAAGAACAGAATGTAATGGGGAAAGAAGGATAAGTGGGCACAGAAAACAAAAGCTGATACACTTGCATATTTCTCCAAAGGGATAAAATTTAAAAGGTGGCTGTACTTATGAAGAGATACTATAGATCAGAAGAAAGGGCACACCTCAAGAATCAGACTCAATATGCTTCCTCTAGTTTTACAATAAGAAACATAGCAAAATATCTAATTTGGTTTTTTTTAAGAGATTAGGAAGCATCCTGCATTTATGAAACCAAAGCAAGTTGTTGTGAATATAGAGTAATCTGAAATCAGAAAAGACCAAAAAAAAAAAAAGATTGCTGAATAAAAGCAGTAGAGAAGGAATGGCAAATTGGTTTTCTTAATTGTAAAACCTATTTTTATAAAGATTTATTTATTATCTGAGAGAGAGAAGGAGAGAGGAGTCAAGGGAGAATGAGAGAGAAATTCAAGCAGACTCCATGTTGAGCACAGAGGCCTACTTGGGCCTGGATCTCACCACCCTGAGATCATGACTTGAGTCAAAACCAAGAGTCAGATACTTAACCAACTGTGTCACCCAGGCGCTCCAAGTAAAATCTACTTTTTATACAGGAGCAAAATATTTCATCCATTACAAAATACAGTTGTTTATTTCAAAACAACAAACAATTTCAATTACCAATCAGTGAAAGTAGTACCACTCTACTCTCACAGTTATGACCAAAAAAAAAATGCCTCCAGACATTGCAAATATTCCCAATTTATTATAATAAATAAATAATAAATAAATAAAAATAAATCACCCCTGATTGAGAACCACTCAATTAAAGTAATAATGCCCAGCCTATACAACAACAATAACAACAACAACAACAACAACAAATAAACTCTTCAATAAAAGTACTGACTAGATTCCACATTAGTGGGGAGTGAGGTCAGGTTTCATGTCTAAATGGGGCTTCCCACTGTCTCTGTGATCAGCCAGGGCAGCACGCTGTGCCCAAAAGTTGGGTAGAGCCCCAGGCTGGACTTTGTGATTAGGTAGACCGTTGACTATGTTCTGTTGTTGGGTGAGGTTACTGGCCCCATTCTCGTCATGCAGGGCTTCTACCTATACCCTATATTTGAGTAGAGTTGGAACCTGTGCCCTGAAGCTGTGTAGGGTTGCTCTGGTCAGATGGAACAACAATCCTCTACACCTGGGTGAG
Organism: Spilogale gracilis; assembly: GCA_004023965.1. Taxonomy (NCBI): domain Eukaryota; kingdom Metazoa; phylum Chordata; class Mammalia; order Carnivora; family Mephitidae; genus Spilogale; species Spilogale gracilis. The sequence goes on from PITA01000577.1 coordinate 223,316, forward strand.
GTCATTGTTTGTGTTTCTTCCTTGAGTGATCTACCCAAAGTTGTGTTCACCAACCAGGTAGGCTGTATGCTGGGTCCAACTGTTGCATGAATTGGTAGGTTGAACTCTGCAGCTATGTGATTCTGTAGGCTGGTTTCTAATTCTGCTCAGTCTCACTGTTCAGATTCCCTGGTGGTCTGGGGCCAAAGTCTATGCTCAACAGTTGGGCCCAACTGCTGGCTTGGCTCCCTAGCTGGGTGGACCACACCTTGTGCTCAGCTGGTGGTCTGTGGTATGCTTCTTTGATGGGTGGGGCTGGAGGCTGTGTTCAGAATTTGGGTGGGTGAATAAGAATTATTTTTAAAACTATTATAGTCAGAATAACATTGGCCAGAAAAAGAATATACAATGAGACCAGTGGAACAAAATATCAGTTTAGAACCAAGTTTATTTTGAATGTCACTCACTGTGTCTCTCTCTGAAAAATAAACAAAATCTTTAAAAAAATAGTGAATAATAAAAAAACTTTGAAGAGTGTTTTTTGTTTGTTTAGATTATTTATTTATTTATTTGCAATAGAGTGAGGTGAGAGAAAGAAAGCACAATCAGGGAGAGCAGCAGGCAGAAGGAGAAGTGGACAACCCACTGAACAGGGGACCTGAAGCAGGGCTGAATCCCAGGACCCCAGGACCATAATCTGAGCTGAAGGCAGACACCCAACCAACTGAGCCACTCAGGAGACCCTTGAAGAGTGTTTAACATGTGACAGATATAACCCAATATCTGTTATTTGTAAAGAACTATTTAAATCAGTAGACACAAGCCCCAATTAAAAGCAATCCAGTGACATGATCAGGAATTGAAAAACATGAAATAAAATCTGACATTAATTTGGCAGCTTAAACTTTCCTTCCTCTAAGAAGGATTCACTGACTCTTCAGTCTAGGTCAGGTCTCAATTAGGTGTTCACATAGACCTTTGACTTAAGCTTTATAGCTTACAATAAAATTGTAATTTAATAATTATTTTCTAATATTTACCATAACCATCTCTCAAGTCAGACTCAAGATTTAAGTTGGCAAATGCAATGCCTGACTTTGTTCAGTGTTCCATCAGTTATGACACAATGGCACATAGTAGGCGCAGAGCAAATTTACTAAGAGGTATGATAGTATGGCAATTATGAGTTGAGTGCAGGGCCAGACTTCACCTGGATTCTAATTCCAACCCTAGAAATAACAATCACTATCCATATAGCTGTGTAACATTGGCAAGTCATTTGGCCTCTCTTTGCTTCAAGTTCCTCAGTTGGAAAATGAAGTAGTAAAAATATAAGATTGTTTTGACACAAATATACATGTGTATTATACACATAATATTTAGAATGGTGCCTGGCAGAGAGTATTATATAAATCATATAAAATATTATATTTATTAAATAAGTGTTGAATGAACCTCACTTCAATTTATTAGCCATTGATGCTAATTATAGCTCAGAAATTTCATAATCCAATACCCATATATCAGATAACATATGTGTATCTATAAATCAAAATAATCAAAGCATATAGTATAATAATCAATATATAGTAATCACTGTAATAACTATACTTATATAGTAATTACTATAATCAATTTATATATAATTACAAACAATTGCTCTGTAAATACACAGTAATCAAAAAATGGAAGTTGAAACAATGAAGGAACATTTTTAACCCTTTTAATCATCATCATCAGCATCATACATGAACAGTATTTCCATACACTTAATTAGTAGCAAAAATTCATATATTCTTTCTACAGGGCAATTAAATGACACTAAATCTGTTTTATCCTCTAAACAATCAAATCTTCTTCTAAATATTTTTGTGAGAAAATGTTGATAGATGTATATAGTAATGTACATTTTTCAAAATGTCAACATTTATAATAGTAAAATGTTGAAACTAACCAAAAATCTAACAATGGAAAATTCACTATGTTGTAGTATATCCATGCAATAGAATACTATGTTGCCTTTAAAAAGATAAACAAATGTGTATTGTTAAAAATGTTAAATGATATGGTAAGATATTCATGATTTTTTCAGTAAAACAGTTTATAATATTGAAGCAAATATATGCAATTCTGTTAATATGTATAGAGAAAGGGAGAGAAGTAGGTTATGGTCCTAGTATTAGGTGGAGTGATCTGGGTGGAGTGATCAATATTCTTATTTACTCATTGTGGTTTTCTTTACTTTCCCAATTTTCAACTATGAACATGTATTTGCTTTATAATCACAAAATGAATTAATTATACTAAAATTATAAAAGCAGTTTAAAGCTTGAATTTCAAATTAAACTTATTATTAAGAACCCAAACAAATGGGCACCTGGGTGTCTCAGTGTGTTAAAGTCTCTGCCTTCAGCTCCGGTCATGATCTCAGGGTCCAGGGATCGAGGCCAGCATTGGGATCTCTGCTCAGCAGGGAACCTGCTTCCTCCTCTCTCTGCCTGCCTCTCGGCCTACTTGGGATCTCTCTCTCTCTGTCAAATAAATAAATAAATAAAACTTTTAAAAAAATTTTAAAAAAAGAACCCAAACAATGCTTTATGGCATAGTATTACTTAACTGTGATTGTTAACATAATGGATCAACTTGACTGCACTAATAGATGCCCAGATAAATGGAAAAACATTATTTCTGGGTATGTCTGTGAGGGTCTTTCCTGAAGAGATTAGCATTTGAATTGGTAGGCTGAATAAGGAAGATCACCCTCACCAGTGTGGGTAGGCATCATCTCATCCATTGGGAGTATGAATAGAACAAAAGGCAGAGGAAGGATGAATTTGTTCTCTTATTGTTCTGGGACATCCATCTTCTCCTACTCTAAACATTGATGGTTCTGGATTTTAGGCCTTCAGACTTAAACTGGGACTTACGCACTTGGTTCCCTTGGTTCTTAGGTCTTTTGGGTTTACATTAGAACCACGCCATCAGGTCTCCAGCTTGCAGATGGTGAATCATGGGACTTTTCATGAACCAGTCCTTCATAATAAATCTCTTTCTATATCTTTCTATATATAGCCAACTAGTTCTGTTTTCTAGACAGCCCTAATACACTAGGTTTTTGTTTACATTTTTAAATATGCACTGGTTTCTGACTAGAGTGGATTTCAGAGTTCATACATTTTATCTAAGGCCAAAAATATGACCTCATAAAGGAAGATATTTAATTAATCAACATATTATTTATATCTCTAAATCACTGTGAAAGATTCATATATATATATATATATAAGATACATATATAACATATATATCAGATACATATAATATGTATGAATGTGTGTCTATATGTATGTTTATATATACATATATATTGTCCAATATACAATTTGGGGATTTTGAAATTTCTGAGCTATAATTAACATCAATGGCTAATTACATACTTGTAAGTAGTTGAGGAATAAGTAAATCAAAAGTTGAAAAAAAATCTTAGATTTCATTCACTAATATAAGTGGAGAAAATGTACAATGAAGGATATTAGCAATTATGCATTTTTAAAGGTTCCTTACAATACATATATGTAGAATTTATAGCACAGTAAATCTTACCATTAAAAACTATAATTCCCCTTTTCCCCCTTCCAACAGCATATTGTCAAATTCATCAAAATGTGTACATTGTGTGCATTTTTATATGTCAATCAGACTTCAATATAGCTTTAAAAAAAAGAAAAGTGATGGGAAAAAAACTTACTTATACACTTATAACCTAGGACCTTAAATTATTCATCTTGATAATCCAGTGTTAGAATAAAGTAAATGGATTCTCAACACCATTGAAATGGCTTATATGTGTTTCAGAAATATTAGATGCCACCCATATCTTGCACAAAATATACTAATGTATATTATTTAATTAACATATTTAATATATCCAATATCTAAAAAGGTCATATTAAAATTATTCATTTTATTTTCTAGACATATCTGTTATTATGTAAAAAACTTTTCTTTTTTCTTTTTTTTTGTTCATCATGGTAAGTGTATTCTTTAATCCGCATCACATATTCATCCACCCCCTATGCACATCTCTTCTGATAACCATCAGTTTGTTCTCTATAGGTAAGTATGTTTCTTGGCTTTCCTCTATCCTTTTTTTTTTGCTTATTTGTTTTGTTTTTTATATTTTATATGAATGAGATTATATAGTACTTGTTTTTCTGTACCTAATTTCACTTAGCATTATTCTCTGTATCCATGTTGTTGTAAATAATGACATTTTGTTCTTTTTATGGTTGAAAAATATTCCATTATATATACCACATCTTCTTTATCCCTTCATCAATTTATGGATACTTAGGCTGCTTCCATATCTTGGTTATTGAAAATAATGCTGTTATAAGCATAAGATTGCATGTATCCTTTTGAACTAGTGTTTTTGAATTTTGGGGGTAAATTAACATAGTAGTGTGATTATTGGATTGTAGAGAAGTTCTATTTTTTAACTTTTTGAGGAACCTTTGTACATTTTTACATTTACATTTTTAAATATGCACTGGTTTCTGACTAGAGTGGATTTCAGAGTTTATACATTTTATCCAGATAAATCCACTCCAGAGTGGCTGCATCAGTTTTCATTCCCCACGACAGTTCAAATGGGTTCCTTTTTCTCCACATCCTCACCAATACCTGTTCTTTCTTGTGTTGTGGATTTTAGCAATTTTGATAGGTATGAGGTGATATCCCATTGTAGTTTTGATTTGTATTTCCCTGATGATGAGTGATGTTGAGTATCTCTTCATGTGTCTGTTGGCCATCTGGCTGTCTTTGGAGAAATGTCTTTTCATGTCTTCTGCCCATTTTAATTGGATTATTTGGTTTTTGAGTGCTGATTTGTATAAGTTCTTTATATATTTTGGATACTAACCCTTTATCAGATATGTCATTTGCAAATATCTTCTCTCACTCTGAAGATTGCCTTCAAGTTTAGTTGATTGTTTCCTTTGGTGCGCAGAAACATTTTTATTCTGATGTAGTTCCAATAGTTTATTTATGCTTTTGTTTGCCTTGCCTCAGGAGACATATCTAGAAAAATGTCAGAGAAATTACTGTCTATGCTCTCTTCAAGGGTTTTCATGGTTTCAGATCTCACATTTAATTATTTAATCTACTCAGTTTATTTTTGTGTATGGTGTAAGAAAGTGATCTAGTTTCATTGTTTTGCATGTAGCTGTCCAGATGTTTTCCCAAGACGGTTTATTGAAAAGATTGTCTCTTTCCCATTGTATATTCATTCCTCCTTTGTCCAAGGTTAATTGACCATATAATTGTGGGTTGGGGCCCTGGATAGTGCAGCTGGTTAAGTGTCTGAATCTTGACTTAGACTCAGGTTATAATATCAGGATGATGAGACTGAGCCCTAAGTGGGGCTCTGCACTCAGCATAGAACCTGCTTAAGAATCTCTCTCCCTTTCCCCCTACCCCCTCACACTTTCTCTCCTTTATCTCTATCTCTCTCTCTCAAATAAATAAATTAATAAATCTTTAAAAATAATAATAATAATTGTGGGTTTATTTCTGGATTTTCTATTTCATTCTTTTGATCTATCTATCTATTTTTATGCCAATAACATGCTGTTTTATTTACTACCAGTTTATAATATACTTGACATCTGAAGTTGTGATTCCTACAGTTTGGCTTTCTTTTTCAAGATAGCTTTGGTGATTTGGGGTCTTTTATGGTTCCATACAAATTTTAGGATTGGATGTCAGAGTTATTGGTATTTGGTATTTGGTATTTGGTATATGCCAATTGGTATTTGGATAATGACTGCTTTGGGTATTTGGATATGCCATTGGTATTTGGATAATGACTGCTTTGGGTAGTACAGACAGTTCAATAATATTTGTTCTTTCAACCCATGAGTATGGAATTTCTTTCCATTTCTTTGCATTATCTCCAATTTCTTTAATCAGTTTTTTTTTTATAGTTTTTGGAGTATAGGTCTTTCACCTCTCAGTTAAGTTTATTCCTAGATATTTTATTGGTGTTGGTACAATTGTAAATGGGATTGTTTTCTTAATTTCACCTTCTGATATTTCATTATTGGTATATAGAAATGCAACAGGTTTCACTCATAAATTTTGTATCTTATGACTTTACTTAAATTCATTTATCAGTTCTAATAGTTTTAGGCACAGTCTTTAGGGTTTCCTATATATAATAGTATGCCATCTGCAAAAAGTGAGTTTTAGCTCTTCCTTACCAAGTGTCCAAGACATTTGTATGTCTTTCATTTCTTTACGTTGTCTAATTGTTATGGCCAGGACTTCCAGCACTATGGTGAGATTGGGCATACTTGTGTTCCTGACCTCAGGGAACCGACCCTGAACTCATCTGCCCCAAATAAATAACACATCATAAGAAATAACCCTAAAAACAATCTGAAGACTGGCAGAACAAACTCCACAACTAAAGGTAAAGAGGATCCATACTGAAGAAGGTAGGAAGGGTGAATATGTTATCTGGGAGCAAAACAAACCATAGCATTCTTCTGTGGTGAGGGAGGTGGTGATGTGTGGATAAGGGCAAAGAACAGGCTTTAACACTGGGAACCCACAAAGAGGGAAGATGAATCTATATGTTTGCCCTTGAAAGTGAGAGGGTCTGAATTTTGTGATTTCTTACAACCAAAGGGACTTAAAGCCTGGAATTTTGAAAACTAGCAAGCTCTGCTCTGGGAGAGCCCTAAAAGCCTTAGGAAGCAGAGTCTCCACACTTACAGTGACAGCATAACAAACAGCCCCTGTGGATACAATACAGAAGTAGCAGTTTGAAAAAAAATGTGAGGGGCAGACAGGAGAGAGCGGCTCCCAGAGTCAGGGATCATAAAGGGACCCTGGGATCATGAAGAGACACCAGGATCATAAGAGGACCCCTCCAGGAACAAAGGAGCTGGAAGGCATAATTTTTCTCTCTCAGCCCCCAGCATACACAACAGCCACCTGCAGGAACCAGCACAGCACCAACCTTCATTACTTGATTTGCTTGCACCAATCCCAGCTCCACCAGACTTCAGTGGTCCACTCTTCCCAGTCACAGTTGTGGTAGTCCTGGCACCACCTCTCCAGAAGACTGCTGCAAATTCTGCCAACACCAGTATTTTCCAACACACATATTTTGTGGGACCTCAGTTCCAGTGGTGAAAAGGGCAGGTCTCCTTTCACAAGCACACCACTGCACACATTGTTAAAACATGCCCCACCCCTGCTGGGGACCAAATACTGCCCACCATAGGCAGAGAGCCTCTGCACACTGCTAGACTGAATCACAAAGAGGATAAGACTCAGTAACAGAGCAAATGCAACACACACAGGAGAAACTTCCTGAAGTGCCATGCCCTGAACAACAAGTGACACTGCACTGCAGGCCACTATAGGACCTATTCTTCATAAAGCTACTATCACTGAATGCACGAAAAGTAGTTGAATTTTCTAACACAAAGAAACAGACACAGAGTGTTAGACAAGATATGGGGACAGAAGAATATGTCCCAATGAAAGAACAGAACTAAACCATAGCAAGAGACCTAAGCAAAATGGATATATTTAATATGCTTGATAAAGTTAAAGCAATAATCATATACTCACTGGACTAGAGAAAAGAGTGGTGGGCATCACTGAGACCTTTAACACAGATAAAAAAAGAACCAATTAGTGATCAAGAATACAATAAATTAAATTAATAATACACCTCATGTAATAAATAGCAGGCTAAATGAAGTAGAGGAGTGAATTAATGACCTGGAAGACAGAATAATGAAAAGCAACCAAGCTGAGCAAAGTAGAAGAAAGAAAATTATGCAAATTGAGAATAGTCTTAGAGAACTTAGTGACTCTATCACATTCACATTATAGGGGTCTCAAAAGAGAGAGAAAATGGGATAGAAAATGTATTTGAAGAAATAATAACTGAAAATTTCCCTGATCTGGGGAAGTAAACAGATCCAGATCCAGGAGACACATAGATCTTCCCAAAAATTCAACCCAAGCAGGTCCACACCAAGACCCATATTAATTAAAATGGCAAAAAGTAGTGATAAAGAAAAAATTTTAAAGTAGCAATATAAAATAAGACAATCGCATACAAGGGAAACCTTATAAGTCTATCAGTGGATTTTTTCAGCAGAACTTTTATGGACCACAAAAGAGTGGCATGAGATATTCAAAGTGTTGAATGGGAAAAATCTGTAGCTAAGAATACTCTATCCTACAAAGCTATCATTCAGAATAGGATAGATAAAGAGTTTCTCAGACAAACAAAAACTAAAGGAGTTTATGACCACTAACTCTTTGAGTGGAAAGGAAAAAACATAAGAGAGGGGCACCTGGGTGGCTCAGTTGGTTAAGCGACTGCCTTTGGCTCGGGTCGTGATCCTGGAGTCCTGGGATCGAGCCCCGCATTGGGCTGCCTGCTGGGTGGGAAGCCTGCTTCTTCCTCTCTCACTCCCGCTGCTTGTGTTCCTTCTCTCACTGTGTTTCTTTCTGTCAAATAAATAAAATCTTAAAAAAAAAACATAAGAGAGATCATGAAAAGTAAGACCACATATGAGAACCTGAAAAGTAAAAAACACAAAAGCAGTAAAAATAAGTATTAGTGTAAAAATCCATCAAGTGATTCATAAAATAAAAGGATATAATATATGACATCATATACCTAAAACCTAGGGGCAGAGGAGTAAAGAACAAGTTTAAACTTCAGTGACCATCCACTTAATACCAACTACCATATGCAGAAGATGTTATATACAAACTTAATGTTAAGCACAAATCAAAAACCACTAATAGATCTGCAAAGAATAAAGAAAAAGAAATCCTAATATATCACTAAAGAAAACCAGCAAAGCATGAAACAGAAAAAGACATGAAAGGATCAGAGAAAGTCTTCAGAAACAACCTCAAAACAAGTAATAAAATGGCAATAAATCCCTAATTACTTTGAATGTGAATGGGCTAAACACTCCTCAAAATACAGGGTGAAAGAATGAATATATATATATAAAAAACAAGAACCATCTATATACTGCCTACAAGAGACCCATTTCAGTCCTAAAGTCACCTGCAGATTGAAAATGAGGGGATTGAGAAACATTTATCATGGAAATAGATGTTAAAAGAAAGCTGTGGTAGCAATACTTATATCAGACAAAATAGACTTTAAAACAGAGACTGTGACAAGAGACAAAGAAGTACACTATATAAAAAAAAGGGGACAATCCAACAAGAAGATATAACAATTGTGAATATTTATACATTCAATAGGAAGTACCCCAAAACATAAAACAATAACAAACAGAAAGAAAATAATCGATAATAATATAGCAATAGTAGGGGACTGTAATACCCCACTTACATCAATGGACACATCATCCAAACAAAAAATCAGCAAGAAAACAATGGCTTTGAACGACACACTGGATAAGATGGATTTAACAAACATATTCAGAACATCCTACCCTAAAACAGAAAAATACATATTCTTTGTAAGTGCTCATGGAAAATTTTCCAGAATAGATCACATGTTAGGCCACAAAACAAGTCTCAACAAATTGAAAAAAATCAAAGTCATACCATGCACACATCTTTCCTGATCACAATACTATGAAACTAGAAATCAACCACAAGAAAAAATCTGGCAAGAGCACAAATCCATGGAGGTTAAATAACACACTACTAAACAATGTATGGGCAACCAAGAAATCAAAGGGGAAATAAAAAAATTACATGGGGATAAATAAAAATAAAAACATAATGGTCCAAAATCTCTGGGATGCAGGAAAAGCACTTCTAACACAGAAGTTTTATAGTAATACAGACCTATCACAAGAAGCAAGAAAAATTTCAAATAAACAGCCTAAACTTGCCCTAAGGAATCTAGAAAATGGACAACAAACAAAAGCCAAAACGAGCAGAAGGAAAAAAATAATAAAGACTAGAGCAGAAATAAATGATATAGAAATTTAAACAGGGATGCCTGGTTGGCTCACTCATTAAGCATCTGCCTTTGGCTAAGGTCATGATACTGGAGTCCCAGGATTGAGCCCCACATTGGGCTCCCTGCTCAGCAGGAAGCCTGCTTCTCCCTCTCTCACTCCCCCTGTTTGTGTTTCTTCTCAGCTGTGTTTCTCTCTGTCAAATAAATGAAATCTTAAAAAAAAATCAGTAGAACAGATCAATGAAAACAGAAATGGGTTCTTTGAAAAGATCAATAAAATTGATAAACCTCTAGCCAGTCTTATCAAAGACAGGGAGAGAGAGCTGAAATAAACAAAATCACAAATGAGAGAAGTAACAACCAATACCACAGAAATACAAACAATTTAAACAGAATATCATGATCTACATGCCAACAAATTGGACAACTTGGAAGAAATAGATAAATTCCTAGAAGCATGTAACCTACCAAAATTAAAGCAGGAAGAAATAGAAAATTTTAACAGACCAATTACCAGCAAAGAAATAGAATCAGTAATCAAAATCTCCCAAAAAATAAAAGCTCAGGACCAGGAAGTTTCACAGGCAAATTCAACCCAACATTTAAGGAAGAGTTAATATCATTTTTCTCAAACAATTACAAAAAATAAAAGAGGAAGGGAAACTTCCAAAATCCTTCTATGAAGTCAGTATCCTCCACATACCCAAACCAGATAGGCACCACTAAAAAAGAGAACTATAGGCCAATATCTGTCATGAATATAGATTCAAAAATCCTCAACAAAGCATTAGCAAACAGAATCCAACAATACATTAAAAAAATCATACACCATGGTCACGTGGGATTTATTCCTTGAACTCAAGGATGGTTCAATATTCACAAAACAAACAATGTGATATGTCATATCAATAAGAGAAAGGATAAATGCCTTATGATCATTTCAATCGATGGAGAAAAAGCATTTGACAAAGTACAACATCCGTTCATGATAAAAACCCTCTGCAAAGTAGGTTTGGAAGGAACATACATCAGCAGAATAAAAAGGCTTTATATGAAAAACCCACAAATTTTTGTTCTTGTATTGTTACATCTGCCATTCATTTTATCTTCGGATACAGACTTTTTAACCCAATATTATTATCAACCACATGTTTCATCTATGGAATCTCTTTTCCATTTTGTAACCTTAAATATCCACTGTAATCCCTCTTTTGCTGTCATACCATGTGACCATTAAAAATTCTAAATTCCAGATATTTAGGGAAGCTATCTCCTCTTCTAATTCAATTGAACAATCATTCTCTCTAGTTTTATTATTAGAAACAGTATGCTATGCTAATTATTAACTGTTTACTTATTCATTCACTGATTCATATAGAAAATACTTAACATTAACATAGCAGTATATCATACAATAGTTAAGAAATGGTGAGTTTTTATAATTCTTCATTCTTGAAAAAATTATAAAAAGGCAGCTTTGTGTATATTAAATTTCTAAAATAAGAGAAAATTAAACTCTACTATATAATTCATTAATATTGGTGGTTGCCATAGTTTTTAAGAAATAATTTATAATACTTAAATAATACAATTAAAATGATGGGGTTAAATTTGAGGGGATGAAGGAAAAGGGTCAAAATATATTGTTATCATTTCTAAGAAAGAGCTTAGGCAATAGCTTTTATTCAGCATACTTTTACTCATAATAGTATGAATATTATTCATACTAGCGGCAATACACCCAATAAAACTTTTGCTGGCAAGAGTGTCACCTCTGAATATAAAAGGCATTGTTATTTTTTCTGGAAGGAAAAAAAATAGAAAAGGAAAGGAAAGGAAATCCAAAAAGTGGGTACTATAATGTAAACAGAAAAAGTAGTTTCATATTTAGAAAGCCAAAATTGTAAAAAAATTGTTGTAACATATTTGCCTTTCCAAATATGTAACAGACTTGGCTAGGTTTCCAGTTTCCATTTTCATTTCCATGTACCAACTTTAGAGTTTCTTTCTACTAGGAAAATTTTTGAGACTGTATACTTCCTTACTCTAAGAATATTTAGCAACTCATTTCTCCAAGAATATTTTAAGGATTATGTTTCATATTTGACACATCTTTTGGCAGTTCAACTATATTCGTTACTCAAAAAATTAAAAATAGAACTACCATATGATACAACAATCCCGCTTCTGGGTATACATCCAAAAGTGAAAGCAGGGTCTCAAAGAGACACTTACGCACCTACATACATAGCTTTATTCACAATAGCTAAAAGGTAGAAACAACCCAAATGTTCATCAGCTAATGAATGGATAAACAAATTGTGGTATATACATACTATAGAATATTATTTGATCTTAGAAGGGAAGAAAATCCCCCTAAAACACTATATAACTATATAGAAGAAATCATTCTTTTTTTCTGAGAGTCAACAGGGATAATGATCACAGACATTTTGATATCTGAAGAAGACTCTAAGGAAAAGCAACATGAATGTTAGATTACTTTTCCAAGAAGTGTAACTTTCCAAGCCTTCCACTCTCTGTCTTAACTGAATTGAACAATGCCTGTGAAAAAATTATTCACCATGTACAAATTTTCAGAGGAAAAACTATATATAGAAATCATTCCTATCGATGACATTAACCACAAAAAATACTATGTCTTAAAGTAGAACAATGTTTAATAAAAAGGAGGAAGAAGAGGAGGGAAAGGAGTGGGAAGAGGAAGAATTCTTATCTCATGCTACAATGTAGATGGAATTGACAATGTTATCCTAAGTTAAATAAGCCAGTAATAAGGTCAAATATTATATGATTCAATTTATGTAAAGTACCTAAAGCACTCAAATTAGTAGAAACAGAATATGAAATGGTGGTTAGCCATAGTTGGGATGAGGGGGAAATGGGAAGTTGTTTAATAGTCATAACACTTCAGTTTTGTAAGATAGAAAAGTTCTGGAGATCTACTGCACAATAAGGTGAATGTACTTGAGACTACTGAACTATACATTTTTAGATGGTTACAATGTTAAATTTTATGTGTTTTTACCACAATTTTAAAAAGTAAAATATATATGGGGTAAACCAGGATGATATTTACCCAAGGGGGCAACTGGGATCAGGAACAAAGGAAATATAGGTACATTATTACTTGATATTTCTTGGCCAGAATTAGCTAGTTTGGCTATCACACATTCTTATATAGGAATGCATATCTATTAGCTGGAGTTTTGGGGAAATGTTTTCCTTAAATTGTATCTAGAATGAATATAAGAGTACATATAACCATAATAAGTAGGACTCACATACAGAAAATCTTACTAGAATAAGAGTTAATTTATATACAGCACACAAATCTTACCAATAGTTACCAGTAATTTAAAAACTAAACACTTAATATATATACTAGCAAAAAGAAATATATCACAAATATTGTAGTCTAGCATAGTTTATGACAGTAAACCAAAAAAGTTGCACAGTAATTTTAAAATAAAAATGCAGTACTGGATCCTATAAATAAAGCTTCTAATTCTTTGAATATATTTTTAAAAGACTTTATTACTGGAATAGATGTGGGTGGAAGGATGGGTTAAATAGGTGATGGATATTAAGGAGGGCATTTATTGTGATGAGCACGGGGTAATGTATGGAATTGTTGAATCACTATATTATACACCTGAAACTATATTACACTGTATGTTAACTGATTCGAATTTAATAAAGAGTTGGAGAAAAATAAATAAGTGAATATTTTATTTTTAAGTAATATCTACATCCAACATGGGGCTCAAACTTAAACCACAAGATCATGAGTCCCATGCCCTACTGACTGAGCCAGCCAAGCACCCCAAATGCATTTTTGAAGTAAACTTTCTTTTAGAAGAATACCATTAGTTGCATCGAGTGTCACTATATTCATTTAGAGAGATAGTGTTTTATTTGTACTTTGTATAATAATTGATTTGTTGTCTAGGGGAAAGAGACACATATGACCCTTTAATCAAATCTATTTTCCCCATATGAGTAGTATCATTACAACAGGTATGTTAGAACCTGAGAAAGTTTTCAAGATGGTCTCCATTAGTCATTTATTGAACTGAAATCTGAATATAGGTATAGCCTCACATTAAGCAAATGTAATAAACAAAAACATATGTTTGTAAGACAGATCAGTTAATCATTAACTGTTTAACTCAAAATAGGTTTCATATGAAACTATATACTTCACTAGCAAATTTTAACTTGAATTAAATTTTGTTTTATGTAAGTTCTCAGTAAGAGGATTACTATGTTGCCAATGCTTTTCAGCCAAAGACCAGTGGGAACATATGTATAGGTGAACAAGTTGGGTTTATTACTCTTTGCAGTGTCTTCAGTAAGAAGGTGTTGGGAAGAATTTATGGTAGGATTTAGGCTTTGGTTGGGTGGTATTGTGGAGGGTCTAAGGAAGTAAGGGTTTGCTTTGTATTGCATGCTGTCAGGGAGTGGGGTCAATTCTTTGGGCATCTTAATTAATTGCATTTATAGGGAAGGAAGCCTAGAGTAATGAGAAAGCTGTAATTGGTTAATAAGTAGCAATCACTCGTAGTAATTTACGTTAGCTCACAAAAGCCTTATCCAGAAGGTTAAAGCTTTTATATTCATACTACTATATATGAAGAGTAATTGAGGAATTTTAAGTAAAGATTAGCATAATCAGATTTGAATTTCAGAATGATAATAAAAATTAGAGGAGACAAATATTAGAGACAATGACAAATTAGCAGATAGCTGCAATAATTCAGATTGTGTGGGTTCAAATTGACCGTAAAGATGGACAGATACAGATTTGAGAAGGCTTTGAGAGGTAAAAATCTATACTTGATGACTAATTGTGTATTTTGTCAGGGAGAGTAAGAAGTTCAAGAATGACTCTAAGATTTCTGAATCATTACCTGATATGAGAAAGCAAATTGACTTCTATAATGTGGGTTGGTCTCATGCAATCAGTTGAAGATCTGAATAGAACAAGAAGACTAGCCTCTTCTGCACAGGGAGGAAGTCTCCAGCAGATTACCTTCAGACTTCATTTGCAATGTCAGCTCTTCCTGCTTGTCCAGCAGATCATCTTCAGCTGGAAATATAGTGTTGACTTTCCCAGGGTTTAGGCTGCCAGCCCTCACTGAATTGTAGACTTGCTAACCTCCAGAATTATGTGAGCCAATTTCTTATTATATATATGCATAGTATATATTTTATATATATTATATGTGTGTGTATAAACACATGTTCACACATACGCGCGCACACACACACACACACACACACGCACACACATTCTATTTGTCTTGTTTCTCTGGAGAACCCTGACTAAAGCATACATATATGTAAGAGTGCTATCACCTGGGGACAAAGTATAAAATATCTATAAAAGGTAAAAATATTTAGAAGGTGAGTAGAGCAAAGGAGACTGATGGAAACAGATTGGGAAAGGATATTTAGAAATATAGGAAGGGAAGGAACCCAAAACAAACAAACAAACAAAACTAGTGTTCAAGAAGTGACAGGACAGTTTCAAAGGTGAATGGTGAACGGGGTCAAGTGTTTCAAGGAAGTACAGTAAGATAAAGACTAACATGTGCCCACGTATTGAATAAATAAGAGATAGAAATTAGATCAGCCAGAACATTATCCTATCTTTTATGAGATGTCATGACAGCAGAATATAAGAATACTGCCTTATATCTGTACAGTACTTCATCATCCACACAGCCCTTTCATGTATTTATTTGCTTTAATCTTCACAAAAATGCATTGTGAGAGAGGAAGGTATACTTATTCTCATTTTGAATTTGAAGACCTGAAGACCTGAACAAGATTTCCAAAGGTATAACTTTTAAATGTCAAAAGCAGTACAAAAATCTAGGCCTACTAACTCCTAGTATAATTAAATTATGCTATATCACAAGGAACTTCTATTAAGCTACATAAAGTCTTAGAGAACCTAGATATATACTGACAAGATACCTGGTTATCCTTGACATCAACATCAGAAGTCACGACCCAAATATTCTTGACTTGAATATCAATTATAGAGGTTTCATTCTTTAATATAAACCTTCTCTATCACCTTATAGGGTAATTACATTCCATATATGGATTACTACTTTGCATTCACTTACACTTTCTTTTAAAATAATATTTGCATAGTGATTACCATGTGCTAGACACCGTTTTAAGCACCTTACCTATATTAAATCACTTAATCCTCACAACAAACTTATGAATTATGTATTATTATTACTCCTATTTTGTAAATAAGAATATAGAGACACTGACTATTTAAATAAACTCCTCAAGATTATATAGTTAAGAAATGGTGAAACTGGGATTCAAACATACTCCTTTTCAGTGAGCTATTATCCTCCAACTTCAAGGAGGTCTATTAACTCTGATATTCTAGCATTTAGTAAACAAATCCATATATATTCAGTTTATACCTTTATTACCTTAGAGACTTGGATTTCATACTGTGTTTAAAAATGAAATTTTAATCATCTTAGTCTGTACTCATATGGCAGCCCTTCTAGTTCTCCTTCCCCTCCGTCCCTCACCAAATTTCTTGCAGGCTCTTTTGGTCCTTTTCTGCATGTTATTCAACATGCAGTGTCCTTCTTCAAATGTGGTGCCAGAAACCCAGGTAAGTTTTCATTAGTTACAGATTCTTGTGTTTTGATACAGATTAAAGATAAAGGAATCAAATGCTCTTAGCATTATGTCATAAAATTGTATTATTATTATGTTTATCTTCTGGACTGTAACCATTATTCATTTCTACTAAGGCAGTTCACATAAGTGTATTTCATCTTTTTTTAAGTAGTATTACAAGAACAACATGTTTATCCAGCTTTTGAAAGGACAATACCCATGATCATTTCCTCCCCCCATTCCAAAGGAAGATTTCGGTATAGTGTTTTCATCAATTTTCATTCAGAACCCTTAAAAACTTTAATTTGTTTGATCCACAGGACTAGTGATAGAGCTGTAGAAAAGATTGTCCTGGACTTGTACAGTTTAAGTATTTTACATAGACACAAGGTTAATAGGTTTTTGAAACTAATTGCTTAAAGCACATCTTCTACTCTGTCATTAATCAACTGGCACTCTTTTGCCTGTTTTCTCTACAATAACAGAGAAAAAAAACTTCATTACACATTTCAATGACACTGTAGAAAGAGTGAATACCGGAGAGACAGTAGATTGCCTGAACTGAAAGAGAGAAGATAAGTAGATTTATATCTTTTTTTCTTGCAACTCTGCAAAAACACAAACAGAATTACATAACCAATCATTAAAACACCCTTATTTTCTTACATAGGCCTAGATCAAGACAATTTCTTTTAACACAACAGTGATGATGTCACAATGCTTCTCAAAGTAGTTCTGTCTAATGTTTCATTAGCTTTTTAAACTTCTTGCTTTGATCCAGAGTATTTTTTCTTTATTTCATTTGTAAAGCAAGTAAATGTAATATGCTCCCTTTTGGAAAATCACCCTGGCTTAAATCATGCATTCTTTATACAATGTTAGGAGGAGAATGGTTAACATTTGTAGCCTCATGACTTGCAAATGAAAGAAAATAATAATGCTTAGCAAGACATTAGAAGAACACATTCACCATGAATCATACTGCCCTTGAAGGTGCAGCTTAAAAAAGCAGAGAAATAGATTTGACATCACTTGGACTTGCAGCTCGGACATGCTGCATTAAACTGTTCAAAATTAATTTAATCTGAGCAAGGAGAATAATAGCCTCTCAGTTCAAGGCTTCTGATAGCAGTAATTTGCACTCGAAAGTACTTCCAAAGGGAAAGAATAAATGAAGGGCGACTCTCCAAAACAGTGAGCAAATGTATTCACTAAATGAAAGCCTCTTGATCGCCCTATAAAAGATCATCCAAAAAAATGACACATTCTATATCATTCTCTTGGGTAGGAATTTTCTCTTGCAACTGCTCAGTTGCTCTGCTTTGGGGACAGATTCATCCCTTTTTGAACTCTTGATGGCTCTGGAGGAAGTCTCTGGCTTTAGTTGCTGCATTAATTCAGTGGCCCCAAACCAATTTAACAAAAGATCATGCAGCCATAGGCTTTGTGCCCAAATTCTCTTTCATATTCTTGGGGAAGAAGTTTCTTGGTGAATGAGTGAGCAAGAATCATAGCAAGTATGAGTGAGCAAAAATCATAGCAAGTATTTAGGGTTTGCAACAATCCATGCCACTCTCTTACAGTCACAAAAATGTTCTCACCAAATCCAAGTGCCAAGATGCTAAGCAGAGGGAAACACATGTACTCAATATAGGGTGCCCACACTGAAAGACCTGACTCACCTAACCAATCAATGAAGTAAGTAACCAGCAGGGGCAAACTGGTATATAGAGTGATTTGAGGAAAAATAATAGGAGGATCTGCCTGCTCAAAATTCTCTCTTACTTTGACCACAGAGTCAAAGATTCTGTTCACATGTCATTCCCTTTAAAATAATGCCTTCAGGAATCACTGACACATTTATTTATTACATTAGAGATCATCTAGCACTTCACAAACCTCTGAGAGATTGGGACAGAAGCTAGACATAGAAAAATTGCCTTTAAGAGTTCTAGGCAAGTGAGTCCCTTTGGAAGTAGATGGAAGAGGGGACTCCTGATTTAAATTATTTTCACTCATAACTAGTAAAAATTAATTAATTAATTAATAGATAATAAATAAATATAAATACAGACAAAAATAGTAATGCTAAGTTCCCTAATAATTACATGCATGGAAAGACAAACTAGCTTCATTTTAGACAATTTCTTTTCCCTGATGTTACTCAGGTATTTTCTGCATACACTGGGAGAAATTATTTTTCCCTTGATTTGAGCTCTAATGGTGGTTAGAAAGTACATGCAGAGAAATACAAAGAATGAATTTTTCCAAATAGCACAAGAATAAGTAATATATTAGTATTTAGGTTTCATTTCCAATTCCTTAGTTGATTTTCTTTTGCAAATTTAGAGGAAGAAAAAACAAAAGGTCTTTTTAAATTCTCTGGTAACACTTTATTTCTTCTGAATAATTTATCTGCCAGTAGTTATTTGTTCTATAATAATTCAAGAAATGTTGGTTATGCCAAAGGCCCTTAAAAAAAGTAAGTTGGGGACTTCCAAGACATTAAACAACATACTCAATTGTTTTTGATCAGTGTTTTCCCCCCTCCCCAGGAAAAAAAAAGAAATGAATGTTATTTAAAAGTTATAAGAAATGTTTTGAACATTTATCTGGTCATTAATGAAAACTAATGAAATTCCTTCCTAGAATTACATTATACTTCTTGGGTTAGACTGGCATTATTGGATGAGTGGTTTTAAAACTTATAGTTAATAGCAAATTTCAGAATGGCTAAAATATTAATTTCATGTTAGCCATTTTCTTCTTTTCACTTCAGAAGAAACAGAAAAGTACTTTAGGTTTCTCAAAGTGGGTTTCTGAAACATTTGTATCAGAATTACTTATGGTATTAAGAAAATATGTAGCCATGCCCCAATTCCTGAGATTCCCTCCTTCTAGGATTCATTCCAAAGTTTGAGAACCACTGCTTTCCATATTTTAAATTGATCACTACCCAATGAAGAAACCAATCCTGAAATATCATTGAAGGATTGGCTTATAGCCTCTGCTTTAAAACTTCCACTGAAATGAAACTTATGATGTTACTCACCAGCCATTATTAAATAGCCTTAATGGTCAGAAAATTTTTCTTTATATCTGTCAAAACATATCATGCAACTTATACTTATTGGTTCTAGTTCTTCCCTCCAAACCCATGCAAAAAAAGTGCTTCCCTCTGAAACCATGCCAAAAAAAAATGCAATTGCTTTTCCACATAACAGTCCTTCAACTACTTGGAGACTATTACTGTATTTCCTCTGTTTTCCACCCTGGGCTAAATATCCTCAGCCCACACAACTATTCCTTCTGAAACCATTTCCATACGCTTTAGCATTCTTGTCGCTGACCTTATATATGTTCCAGTTTGTCATTGTTAGCTTTCAAATATGAGGCCTGGAGCTGAACATCATATAGAAGTTGTGGTTTGGCCTGTGTAAAGTATTGTGACACTATGCTTTCTTTCACTTGTTTAGAACACTAGGCATTAATAAAGTATCTTAAACTTGTACAGCCTTTTGTGACTCTGTGTGTGTGTGTATAATTTTGCCATAACACATCACTGTAACAGCATATTTTGCTTACACTGAAAAAAACCTCCAAGTCTTTGTTAAGTACAAGCCTATCAAGAAAGACCCTCCTCACAAATCACACTCCATGTATACAGTTAAAATCTAGGACTCAGATTTCATTTCCTTTGCATAAGATTATATTAACAGTAGGAGTGCCTGGGTGGCTCAGTCAGTTACAGTTACAGGTTTGCCTTCAGGTCAGGTCATGATCCTGGAGTCCCAGGATGGAGCCCATATTGGGCTTCCTGCTCAGTTGGGAGCCTGCTTCTCCCTCTTTCTCTGCTACTCCAGCCCTCCCCACTTGTGTTCTCTCTCATTCACTCTCTCTAATAAATAAATAAAATCTTAAAAATTATATTAACAGCAAACCATCACTGAAGCATATTGTTTTTTGTTTTTTGCTTTTTTAAATCAAACACAATTCAGTGATACCCATTCCTTCCAGCTTTGGATCATCTGTTAAACTTGAGAAGTCTTATTATTTTTATGCCTTCATTAAAGTCATCAATCAAAATACTAAAATTCAGGAAAAAGTTTAGAATCCCACCGGCAAGCCCTAGTGATATCCTACCAGGTGGATCTGAATCCATTAATTAAAACTTTAAAAATTTTTTGTGAGTTATTACATTTATATGTAAATAAATTTGATTTTTTTCATGCATTTGTTATTTATATTTCCTTTTTGGTTTTTAACTTTGTATCCTTTACCCATTCATTCTTCTCAGTATTTTTATTGAGCTATAGGTTACATCCTATAAAACTGATTTAAAGCATACAATTGAGCGTTTTTTAATTTATTCACAAAATTGTGCATGCATCACCAAAATAAACTTAAAACATTATCATTACCCCAAAAGAAATCCCATACATACCCTTTAATAGTGATTCCCCATCCAGCAACCCCAGCAATCCTAGGCAAGAGCTAATCTACTTTCTTTCCCCATACATTTACCCATTTTAGGCATTTCAACTAAGTGGAATCATTCAATATATGGCCTTTTATATCTGGCTTCTTTCACTTAGCATAACGTTTTCAATATTCATCTATACTGTAGCATGAATTAGCACTTCATTCCTTTTTACGGTTGAATGATATAGTATTATATAGATATTCTACATTTTATTTATCTATTCAACTGATGGACATCTGGTTTGTTTCCAGATTTTGACTATTTAGAGTAGTGCATCTATGGACATTCCTGTACAAGTTTTTTCATGAACACATGTTTTCATTTTTCTGGAGTATACACCTAGCAGTGGAATTTGTGGGACAGATCTTAACTCTATGCTTAACCATTTGAGGAACTGCCGGATTACTTTCAAAGTGGCTGCATTGTTTTATATTAGCAGCATCATGGTATAAGGGTTCTGATTTCTCCATATGCTCAGCAACACTGTTACTATCTGCCTTTTTTAATATAGTCATTTAGTGGATGTGAAGTAATATCTTGTGGTTTTTTGTTTGCATTTCCTTCAAGTTTAATAATTTTTGAGTCTGGTTTCATAAATGCATCATCTACTTGTTTATATTTTTTTTTTTTAAAGATTTTTATTTATTTGACAGAGAGAAACACAGCCAGAGAGGGAACACAAGCAGGGGGAGTCAGAGAGGGAGAAGCAGGCTTCCCGCCGAGCAGGGAGCCTGATGTGGGACTCGATCCCGGGTCTCTGGCATCATGACCTGAGCCGAAGGCAGTCGCCCAACCAACTGAGCCACCCAGGCGCCTACCTGTTTATCTTCTTAGAACAAAGTCTATTCAGATAATTTGCCCACTTTTTAAATTCATTTTTTGGACCTTTTATTGAGTTGTAAAGCTTCTTCACATAATCTAGATATAAGTCCATTATCAGATATATTATTAGGAAATATTTTCACCCATTCTGTGAGTTGTCTACTTAATTTCTTGATTGTGCCCTATGAAGTACATTTTTTAAATTTTTTTTAAATTTTGGTGCTGTTCAATTAATCTGTTTTTCTTTTGTTTCTTGTGCTTTTGGTATGTTTTTAAAATATGTTTAAGTCAAGTTCATGATGATTTATACCTATGTTTTCTAGTAAGAGTTATGTAATCCAGGGAGAGAAATGAAACAACAGAGACTTTGGACACAGAAACAAACTGAGGGACTTGGAGGTAGGGGGTTGGAGGGATGGGAGAGCCTGGTGGTGGGTACTGGGGACACCTAAAGCGTGGAGCACTGGGTGTGGGGAATGGGGAATGAATCTTGGAATGCTGGAAAAAAAATTTAAGTAACAATAAAATAAAAGAGTTATATACTCTTAGCCTTTGAAACATTTTTAGTGAATTTTTATATGATATGTGTTAGAAGTTCAACTTCATTTTTATGCATGTAGATATCTAGTTGTAACAACACCATTTGTTGAAAGGCTATTATTTACCCCACTGAATTGTTTTGATATCCTCTTGAAAATCATTGGTCATAGGTATATGGGTTTATTTCTGTACTCTCCATTTTGCTCCACGGGATATCTGTCTTTATTCCAGCACCACTGTCTGTGGTACTGTCTTGATTAATGTAGCTTTGTAACAAGTTATGAAATCAGGAAGTGTGAGTCCAACAACTTTGCTGTTTGTTTTCAAGATCATTTGGCTATTGTGGATTCTTTGAGTTTCCATGTGAATATTGGAATCAACTTGCCAATTTCTGCAAAAGAGGCAACTATGATTTTGATAGGGATTGCACTAAATCTGTAGATCCATTTAATATTGCTATCTCAACAATATTAAATATTGCAATTCATGAACACAGGATACCTTTTCATTTATTTAGATCCTCTTTAACTTCTTCAATGATGTTTTGTAGCTTTCAAGTATATAAGTTTTACACTTATGTAAACTATTTCTAGGTACCTTATTCTTTATATGCCTTTGCAAATGAAATTGCTCTTCCAGCTTTAATTGTGGTTTGTTCATTGCTATATAGAAACACAATTTATTTTTCTATAACAAAATCATGTATTAGTTTTTTTCACATTTTATATATTTATTCAAAGTGATTCAACTATGGAATGATACATTTTTAGCACTATGAAACCCAGTGTCTTGAAATCATTTTTACCCTTCTATAATCTTGAACAAAATTTATGTAATCTTGAACAAATTCTCTTATCTGAAGTTTTTCATGCATTCAGGTATTTTGCATGATGTCTTATGTGATCAGTAATAAAGGTTCCAATGAAATAGTAGCTATGATTATAACCCTCTTGTAATCTAAAAACAACAGGGACTTTATTTTCCATACAGAAAGCTATCAGGTAGTAACTGTGCATCTGAATGGAACTGGTCATCTTTACCTTCAATTAGTATGTCCAGCTGAGAATCTAGGTAGGACTTTACAAGATGGGTAGTAGCATAAACCTTCTATTTACTTTGATCTGTTCCTAAATATCCACTAAAGGCTTTTTTGCCCCAAGGGCAGAACACTGGTTGCAAATGCCAACATAGATTTGTACTTTCCAGGATTCTTCAAAGCACAAATCAGAGCTCCACGACCTCTCATGGAGTGGCCAAAAATAAACATTTTTTGGGTGTCCACTGGAAAATTGGCATTTATGAGTTGGGAAAGCTCCTCAGTTACATAAGAGTACATTCTGTAGTTAGTTTTCCAAGGATCTTCAGTGGCATCCACATAAAACCCAGCAATGGTGCCAATGTCCCAGCTCTCATCTTCTCCTTTAATATTGCAGCCATGAGGGCTAGTATCTGGAGCAACAATGGCAAGGCCATGTTCAGAGGCAGCTTCAATCATGTATTAGTTTTAATTGGTTTTTAAGGAATTCCTAAGGATTATCTGTGTACAAAGTCATGTCATTGCCAAATAGATATATTCCTTTCTAATATAGATGAATTTTATTTCCTCTTATTCCCTTTTTGTCATGACTGGAACTTTCATTTGAATCCTGAATAGAAACGGAGAAAGTAGACATCCATGTCTTGATCTTAGGGGGAAAGCATTCAATCTTTCACCATTATCTATGATATTAGCTGTGATTTTTTTCATAGATATCCTTTTAAAATTTGAAGAAGCTTCTCTGATTCTTTGATTATTCAATGTTTTCATGATTAAATGGTGTTGAATTTTGCCAAAAGCAATTTCTGCATCTATTGAGATGATCATGTATTTTTGACCCCTATTTTATTGACACAATGTATTATAATAATTGATTTTTTAGAGATTAAATCAACCTTGCTTTTCTGGTATATACCCTACTTGGTCATGGTGTATAATCATTTTTTTTAAAGATTTTATTTATTTGACAGCGAGAAACACAGCCAGAGAGGGAACACAAGCAAGGGGAGTGAGAGAGGGAGAAGCAGGCTTCCCGCCGAGCAGGAAGCCCGATGTGGGACTTGATCCCGGGTCTCCCGGATCATGACCTGAGCCGAAGGCAGTCGCCCAACCAACTGAGCCACCCAGGCATCCCTATAATCATTTTTATATCTTGCTAGGTTTCATTTTCTGATATGTAATTGTGCGGTCTTGTTTTATATTCTTAGAGACATCTGTCTGTAGTGTTCTTTTACTGTGTGATATTTTCGTCTGGTTTAGGTATAATGGAAATGAATTGAATAAATGAATTGAGGCATTCCCTCTTCTATTTTCAGGGGCATTTGTGAAAAATTGTTATTTTTTTCAATGTTTTGTAGAGTTCTAAAATAAGGCCATTAGGACTTGCAATATTTTTGTGTGAAGTTCTTGGATTACTAATTCAATATCTTTATTTGTTATGGGCCTATTTAAAATTTCCATTTCTTCCTGAGTCAGTTTTGTTTTTCTGATGTTCTAGGAATTTGTCCATTTTATCTAAGTTCTATATTTTGTTGCAATATATTTGTTGTTAGAATTACCTCATAATTCTTTTCATGTATGTAAGGTTGGCAATAATATTCCCTCTTTCATTTATGACTTTAGCAATTTGAATCTTCTTTCTCTTCCTAAATATAATGAATGGTTTGTCAGTTTTCATTTTTTCAAAGAAAAAACTTAGTTTTATTGATTTTCTCTATTCTGTTTCTATTCTCTGTTCCATTAATTTAATGCTTTAACCCTAATTCTTTCTTTCCTTTTCCTTCCTTTGTCTTTAGTTTGCTTTTCTGTTTCCCATGTCTCAGGTAGAAGATTAATTTATTGATTTGATATCTTTCTTCTTTTTTAATGTAG
This sequence comes from Spilogale gracilis, assembly GCA_004023965.1. Classification (NCBI taxonomy): domain Eukaryota; kingdom Metazoa; phylum Chordata; class Mammalia; order Carnivora; family Mephitidae; genus Spilogale; species Spilogale gracilis. Next base: position 248,723 of record PITA01000577.1, read on the forward strand.
GTGTGTTTAGCTATAAGTATTTCTATAAGCACTAGTTTAGCTACATCTCATGAGTTTTCATATATTGTTCTCATCTCCTTTTATCTTGAATTATTTTCAATTTTTCTTTGTGATTTTTACCTTTGAGCCATTCATTATTTAATATGTTATTTCCGCATAATTGTGATTTTTCCAAATATCCTTCTATTATTAACTTTCAATTTCACTGTGCTGTGAACAGAGAATATATTTTGTAATATTTAATAAGTTTATTGACAATTTTATCATGACCTACCAGTTGTTTTTTTTTTTTTTTATCATGGAGAATGTTCAATGTACACTTGAAAAGAATGTACACTCTGTTATTGTTGTGGAGAGCTCTATAGATGTCTGGTAGGTCTTTTTGGGGTATAGTTTTGCCACGTCTTCTATTTCCATGTTCATCTTCTTTGTAGTTGTTCTATTCAGTATTGAACATGAGGTGTCAAATTCTTTAAATATAATCGCTAAATTGTCTATTTCCTACCTCAATTTCGTCAACTTGTTTTATATTTCAGGTGTCTATTGCTAGGTGCATATTTGCTTATAATTATTATAACTTCTTAATGGATTAACCCTTTTATTAATATAAAATGTCTCCCTTTATTTCTAGTGACATTTTGCTTTTTAACATATTTTTTCTGATATTACTATGGCCACTATAGCTTTCTTATGATCACTGTTAACATAATATATCTTTTCTTCTTCCCTTCCTTTCAACCTATTTGAATCTATTTGAATCTTTAAATCTAAAATATTTCTCCTAAAGACAGCATATAGTTAAATCTTATTTTTTTATCCAATCTAGCAATCTCTACCTTTTGGTTATATTTTTACTGTATTCACAGTTCAAGTTATTCATGACATAGTTAGATTTTGTCTGTCATTTTACATTTGGTTTTCTATATGTCTTGTGTCATTTTTATTCTATTCCTCCTTTTTTGTATTAAGTAATTATCTTCTAGTGTAACATTTTAAATACTTTAATGATTGTTTTCAGCATATTTTTAGTTATCTTCTTAGTGGTTGCTATAAGATTTATTACATACATTTCAATTAATCAGAATCTACTTTAGAATTATGTCAACTTAATTGCAGTGAGATATACATACAGTACTCCTACATAGCTATATACCCTCTTCCTCCTTTTTGTGCTTTTAATATATATATATATATATATATATATATATATATATGTCTATGTAAACAATATATATGTATATTTAGATATGTAACAAACCCAACAGTACATTTTTATACTTATTATTTACATAAATTCATGTCTATTTATGAAGCTGAAAAAGAGAGGAGAGCAAATATATTTTTATATTGGTTGTTATATTCCCTTTATTATTTAACACTTATAATTCTCCTTATATGTTTCTATATGTTACCTTATGCTGTCATTTACTTACTCCAATAAAACTTTGCTTTCACCCACCTCTTTGCTGTTACTAGTGAATATATTAAATTTCAATATGTTATAGAACCAATCAGTTATATATGTATGCTTTATTCAACTTCTCTTTAAATAAAAAAAAATAAATGTGCACATATATGCCATATATTATTACCCTTAACAATATTTTTTGTTGTTTCATGTAGATTTGAAGTCCAATTTAGCTTACATTCAAGTGAAGAACTAACTTCTTTGGTGTTTTTCAGCTTTTGTTTATATAGGAATGTCTGTATTTTGCCTTCATTTTTGAAAGTTAGTCTTATTGGATAAAAGATTCTCAGCTGACAGGTTTTCTTCTTTCATCGTTTTGAATGTTTAATCTCACTGTCTTCCAGTACCCATTATTTCTGATGAGAAGTTAGATGTTAATCTTATTGGGACTCCCTTGTACAAGACAAGTCATTTTTTTACATGATGCTTTCAAGATTTTCTATTCATCTGTGGCACTCAGCATTTTTTCTATGATGTATCTGAATGTGGACCTTTAAAAATTTATCCCAGTTGGAGTTTACTGTGTTTCTTGAATGCATAGGCTAATGTTTTTCAGAAATTTTATGACATTTTCAGCCATTATTTCTTTTAACACTTTTGTCTACCTCTTTTCCTTCTGTCTCTATTTCTGGTATACCCATAGCACATATGTTGCTACACTTAAAGTTACCCTACATTTTGCTGAAGTTCTGTTGATTTTTCTTCATTCTAGTTTCACTCTGCTCTTGAGATTGCATAATCTCTGTCAACTTATTTATTTTCAAGTTTCTTGGGTCTTCTGCCAGTTGATATATACTTTTGAGACTCTCTAGTAGGTTCATTTTGGTTATTGCACTTTCCAATCCTAGAATTTTCTTTTAAAAGTCATTTCTCCATCTCTAATGATATTCTATGCTAGATGAGGTATTTTCTTCATATCTTCTCTTCTTTAAGTATGGTTTCCTGGGTACCTGGGTGGCTCAGTGGATTAAAGCCTCTGCCTTCAACTCAGGTCATGAACTCAGGGTCCTGGGATCAAGGCCCACATCGGGCTCTCTGCTCAGCAGGGAACCTGCTTCCTCCTCTCTGCCCGCCTCTCAGCTTACTTGTGATCTCTCTCTCTGTCAAATAAATAAATAAAATCTTTTTTAAAAAGTATGGTTTCCTTTAGTTTTTGTAATATATTTATAATGGCTAATTTGAGGTCTTCCTCTGTTAGATCAGATATCTCTTTCAAAAATAGTTATCTGCTTCCTTTTACTGTCATATATTCCTGTTTCTTGGTGTTTGTTATGTTTTTGTTGAAAACTCAAATATTTAGTTAATATGACAACTGTGGATACTGATTCCCCTTACTATTATCCAAGCCTTATTTGTAACACTTATTTACATTGTTGACTTAGCTAGACTATTTTAGTAGTGTATTTAACCTGCAATGTGAAGCCATTGGTATTGTCCCTTATTAAGTGCACCCTTACATATTTGCAGTCATTCTGGGATTACAGTGGTTTGATTGTACCTTTCCCTAATCTCTGTTTAACTATCTCATTTTATATATTATTCAGCACTTAGATCACATGGATTCATAGTTAGTTGTTCTATTATTTTTGACAATGCCCTGAGATATATATTGTTTAACAGACTGAATCAATTAAATTCAGATAGGGATAGATTTTGAGGCCAGCTTTGGGGTTTGTTCTGACTTCAGGATGGGTCTTTTCACCTATCTTCATCCATGATGCTCTTTGGTGAACTAGCTGTCTAGTGTTTTGCTTACTGCTCCTAATTAAGAGGAGATGCTATTTTTGATGGTCCTTAGGCTTGAAATATCCACACCCTATTTCAAATAGAGTCAGTTTCTTTGAGAGTTCTTTTCATAAAATTACCTCCCACCCTGGGCAAATTCTCTATATCACAAATCTGGGCACTTGGAAGGTGGAGTAGGATGAATGGTGGCCATACCCAAAACATGTGCACCTGGAATCTTTGGATGTGAATTTATTCAAACAAAGGATCTATGCAGAGGTAATTAGGCTAAAGATTTCAAGATGAGATAAACCTGGGTTATCCAGGTGGGCCCTAAATCCAATGGCAAGTGAACTTCTAAGAAAAGAAACAAAGAAGACACATAAGGCAAAGCCATAAAGTCTGAGACAGAGATTAAAGTTATGTATTCCCCGAACCAAGGGAACAGCTATAACCACCAAAACCTGGAAGAGGCAATTTTTTTTCTCCTGTAGTCTTCAAAGGGGGTGCAGCTTTACTGCAAACTTGATGTTGGAAATTTGATCTTTCAAATTTTGAGAGAATAAATTCCTGTTATTTTAATCTACAACATTTATTGTAATTTATTATGGCAGTCCTAGGAAACTAATCCAGAATTTGTTAACATGAAATGAGGTGCTGAAGTTAACAACCAAAACTTTGGACGTGGCTTTGGAATTCAACAATGGGCAGGGCTGGAAGAATTTGGGGGCACATAACAATAAAAACCTAGATTTTCTTGAAGATACTACCGGTATAAATATGGGCATTAAAAATAATTTTGGAGAGTGCTCATAAGGAAAAAAGGGGCACTCTAGAGAAAACTTCTACCATCTTGGAAAATGCATATATCATTATGAACAGAATGCTGGTAAAAAAATATGAATGTTAAAAGTGTTTATAATGAGAGCCCAAAAGGAGATGAGGAACATGGAAGAATGGTAATCCTTATTATGTAGTGGCAGAAAACTTGACTGAATTGTATTCTACTGTTGGGTAGGAAAGGTAATTTGTAAACAGTGAACTTGGATGTTTAGCTGAAGATATTTCCAAGTAGTTTGGAAGGTATAACATGTTTCTCCTTTCTGCTTATAGTATAATTAAAGAGGTAATAAACTGAGGAGGAACTGTTAAACAAAAAGAAGACAACACTACTATATGACCCTGCAATTGCATTAGTAGGTACTTATGCCAAAGATGCAGAGGTAATGAAAATAAGAGCCATATGTACCACAATGTTCATCGCAGCAATGGCCACAATCACCAAACTGTGAAAAGAGCCAAGGTGCCATTCAACAGATGAATGGATAAAGAAGATATGATCCAAACATACAATGGAATATCTCACCTCCATCAGAAAGGATGAATAACCAGCTTTTTTAGCAACATGGACCGGATTGGAGAAGATCCTGCTGAGTGAAATAAACCAAGCAGGGAAACCCAATGTCATATGGTTTCACTTACTTGTGGAGCATAAGGAGTAATATGGAAGACAATAGGAGAAGGAAAGGAAATGTGAATTGAGGTAAATCAGGGAGGGAGATGAAACATGAGAGACTCTGGATTCAGAAACAAACTGAGGGTTGTGTAAGGGAGAGGGGGTGGAGGTATAGGTAAGCCTGGTGGTGGGAATTGAGGGCACATATTGCATGGAGCATTGGATGTGGAGCATAAACAATAAATCTTGGAACATTGAAAAAATAAAATAATGTAATAAAAAATTTTGAATAGGTAAAAAAAAGAGGAAAAAGAAGATACCCCTACATGATTTAGGAGTTTATGGCCTATCTAGAGTGTTACAGATGCTAAAATTATGAAATTGTTTAAATAAGTCAGAAATCCAATCAACCATCTCACTAGAAAGCAGGAATAGAGACAAGGTTATTCAGCAAGGGCTTGTGGAGAATTTCCTCATCTAATGTTACAGGCCCCCTTGACATATGTGGAAGATCAACAAGGTTTCTGAGAATCTTATATCAGAAGAAATACTGCCAACTTGGACTGAGAGTGAAAAGGTAGGGGAAAATGAAACAAGTCTCTCAGACTTCTAAGTATCTACAGACAGGTAATGGTCTGATAAATCTTCTCACCTGCACATGTGTTACCCTTCAAGAAAAAGAAATAATTACTCTAAGGACAGACCCTTGGATACAGAGGCAGAGTCTCCCCCAAAACTTGATTTAGATAAATTAGATGATTCAGATCATAAGATTTAGAACTTTTTTTGTACATAAGAGTTTAGACTTAGAGTTTTTGCTTTTTTAAAAAAAATTTATTTACTTATTTGACAGAGAGAGAGATATCACAAGTAGGCAGAGAGAGAGAGAGGAGGAAGCAGGTTCCCTGCTGAGCAGAGAGCCCAAGGTGGGCCTCGATCCCAGGACCCTGAGATCATGACCTGAGCTGAAGGCAGAGGCTTAACCCACTGAACCACCCAGGCACCCTAGAGTTTTGGCTTTAATGGATGGGTTAGATGTATTTTGAATGTATTTTGTATATTGGATGGAGATTAATTTTGAAGATCATGAGATTGACTGTAATGGGTTAAATCATTTCCCCAAAAAATATGTCTAAATGGAAACTATGAGAGTAAACCTAACTGGAGCAAGAGTCTTTGCAGTTGTAATTAAGAACCTCAAGATGAGAGGGTCCTGCACTATTAGAGGGAACCCAAATCCAAGAGCAATTATCCTAAGAAGGAAAGGGGGAAGGCACAAAGGAGGAGGCCATGTGAAGACTGAAGCTATGTACTCATTAGAGCTATGTACTCCCAAACCAAGGAAAAGCTGAATGTACCAGGAGCTGGAAGAAGCAAAAAAAGATTCTTCCCTAGAGCCTTTAGAAGGATTGCGGACCTGCTGAATTCCAATCTCCAATATTGTAAAAGAATAATTTTTTGTTTTTCTAAACCACCCAGGATTTTTTTCCCATTACTACAACAGGAGTTATTAAGTACAGTTTTAGCCTCTGAACTACTATATTGCCTCTCCTATTTTGCAAATTTTGTCCTACCATTGAGCTGGGTTGTAAGTTGTTAGACTCAGCTTTCTCAGCCTGCAGTGGCTGGGTTAGCATCTCTGTCTTATGGGTAGGATCTGGGTAGAGGAAGAGGTCGCCTATCCTCTTGGCCAACCTCATTAGGAATTGAACCTCTTCAACTTAGAATTGGAGAGGATGAGAAATTTTGTCAATCTATTCCTACCAGTGAGATAAAGTAAGCCATGGCTTGGGAATTGAAGGGACAGGGTCTCTGTCCTCTTGGTCACATATATCATGAGTGGAACATTCATCAATTTTGATTTTGAGGTAAGGGAAGGAGAGGATCTTAGCTCAAATGTTACAGATTATTGCTATTCTTACTTAATTTTAGTAGATTTTCTTGAATAAATATTTCTTCATTTGCTATATAGCCTTAGAATAATTTCCAGAGAACTTTAAATGATTAGCTTGGCCTATTTTTTTAAACTTTGTTTATTTCACTAGAAAGTGGTACTGCAAAACTCCTTACACTGTCATGGAAGTGGAACCACCCCATTCTTTTTATTAGGTAACTGATATTTTCTTAAGGTTTTTACTTTGAGATAAATTTAGATTCACATTCTGATGTAATAAATAATACAGAGAGCACAGGTGGTAATTTCTGTGACATTGATCTTTGCGACTTTTTTCTAGATGTCTTCTGAGACAAGGGAAATAAAAGCAAAAATAAACTAGTGGGACTACATCAAAATAAAAATTTTTCTGTACAGTGAAGGAAACAATCAATAAAACTAAAAGTCAGCCTCCTGAATGGGAGAAGATATTTGAAAATGGCCAATATCATAAAGGGTTAGTATCCTAAATATATAAAGAACTGATACAACTCAACACCCAAAAAAATCTAATTTAAAATGAGCAGAAGACATGAACAGACATTTCTACAAAGAAGACATCCAGATGGCCAACAGACACATAAAAAATGTTCAACATTACTCCTCATCAGGGAAGTACAAATCAACTATAATCACCTCACGCATGCCAGAAAGGCTAAAATAAAAAGCACAAAAAACAAGTGTTGGCATGGATGTGGAGAAAAAAGAACTTTTGTGCACTGTTGGTGGGAATGCAAACTGGTGCGATCACTCTGGAAAATAGTGTGGAGACTCCTCAAAGCCTTAAATATAGAACTACCCCATGACCCAGTAATCACACTACTGTTTATTTACTCAAAAAAGATAACACACTAATTCACCTTATGTTTATTGCATCATTATTTACCATAACCAAATTATGAAAGCCGCCTAAATGTCCATTGATGGGTGAATGGATAAAGAAGAGGTGATTTTATACCTATAGTGATTTTTATGCTTTCATGTTGTTATTTTGTGACCTTTCATTTCAATTTAAATAATTTATTTCAGCATTTCTTGTAAACCAGCTCTAGTGGTGAAGAACCATAACTTTTGTTTGGAAATGTCTTTATCTCTCCCTTTCTGAAGGACAGCTTTGACAAATAGAGTATTCTTGGTTGGCAGGGTTTTTTTCTTTGAACATTTTGAATATTTCATCCCACTCTCTCCTGGGCTACAAAGTTCCTCTGAGAACACCGCTGATAGCCTTTGTATGTGATGAGTACCTTCTGCAGCTTTCAAATTCTCTGTCTTTGTCATTTGATAACTAGATTATAATACCTCTCAGGGTAATCTTTGGATTGATCTTGCTTGGAGTAGTTTTCAGCCATTATTTATTTAATAAACTTTCTGTCCCTTTCTCTCCCTCTTCTTCTGTACATATATACATTTTCTTGACAGAGTACAATAGGTCTGTATGCTTTCTTGATTATTTTTTCTTTTTACTCTTTGTTTCTTTAACTGGCTAATTTCAAATTATTTATCCTTGAGTTTTCTGACTTTTTACTCTGCATGATTAAGTGTCTCTGTTGAATTTTTTCTGTTCTTTCATTATATTCTTCAGCTTTAGGATTTCTGTTTTGGTTTTATATGGTTTCTATTTTTTTAATAAATTTCTCATATTGTTCATGCATTATTTTCTTGAGTCTGTTTCATTGTCTACTTGTGTTTTCTCTCATTTCATTGAGCTTATTTAAGAAAATTATTTTAAATTATTTATTATATTATTCATAGATATCCATTTCTGCAGGTTGGTTATTGTAGCTGTATTAGATTCCTTTGGTGATGTCATGTTTATCTTATTCTTTGTGATTCATGTTACCTTGCATTGGTATCTATGCATATTAAGGAGGAAACACTTCTTCCAGAGGTCCCAGGCTGATGGTATTGTCTTTGGAATTACAGTCTAGTGGGGTTGGAGCTGTGTCAAATGGCTGCTGCTGGGTCTGCAATGGTGCCTGTGTTGGCAGGACTGTTACTAAGGGTTGTCATGTGTGGATTTTGTTTGGTCCCTGGGTGGACAAGACTCACCTTAGGACCTTGGTCCATAGGACTGGCTTTGGGACAAGTGTCTGCAAACCACAGGCCTTTTGCCAAAGGCATGGATGGGTGTGGTTTCCTCTTAATCCCTGGGATGACTTTCAGCAGGTCACTGGGTGGGTCCTAGGGTAGGCAAGACTGGTCTCAGACTGCAATTGAGGGAGGCTATAACTGAGTCATTCGCCAATACTTTTGGGTTATATAAATGGAAAAGTAAAGATCCCCACTCAGTTCATCTAATCTTTCATGTCAATGCTTCCTGAATTTTTTCTTAATTTTCTATAATCAAGCATTTTATTTATTTATTTTATTTTATTTTTTTTTTATAATCAAGCATTTTAAATTGACCCCAAAAATCAATGTAGTACCAGATTACAAACTGTTCATCCAGTGTAAAGGAAATCGCTGTGGTTGCTGAGATAGGAAATGGCCTTACTTGAATTATTTGAATGTTCCTCTGTTCCCAAAATAGTGTCAATTCATTATTATCACCCTGAAATGGATGTTTTCAATATAAGGAAATTTTTGAACTCTCAGTTTGTTGCAGAACATTATATTCCATTAGACTTATATTAAATTAGGAAATTTACCATGCTGGGGCACCTGGATGCCTCAGTGGGTTAGGCCACTGCCTTCAGCTCAGGTCATGATGATCAAGTCACTTATCAGGCTCCTGGCTCCACGGGGAGTCTGCTGCTCCCTCTGACCTTCTCCCCTCTCGTGCTCTTTCTCTCTCTCTCAAATAAATAAATAAATAATTTTTAAAAAGGAAATTTACCATGCTATTCATTAGGAGCATAAAGATAACATCTTGAATTTCAAATTCCAAACATATTAAAGATTCATTTTTTGTGATAGAGAAGTCATGATATAGAATTTTTGAGATATTATATCATATATGATTTTCAGTAAAAGTGAAAACTATGAACCCATTGAAATTAATTACTTTTTCAATAGTTGGCTGACTTATTATCTAAGAAGTATTCCCTCTACCAAACCCCTTCCCCAAAAATGACTTATACAATACTTGGTTATTTTTATTCTATGGTATAAAGCTTTTGAAACTCCATGGAATATTAACCTTCACTGTTGATTTCAAGTTATATCCTGCTTTGAAATCTACTGTTAAGGTAAGAGTTTTAGAATATTAACTGTTAGGTAGAAGATATATTGGGTTTTGGTCAGCTATAGAAGAGATGAAGATACCTCTTTGGACTAAAATGGAGCAGATGAGATGATATCTTAATGGAATGGTGTGAAAAGAGGATGGGGAAACCAAGGATGAGAACAGAAAAAGAAGGCTTAAAATTTAAATTATGATTTTGCTTCAAATTTTTTCCACTGTAAATGGAATAAACAGATGGAGTGGAGGAAGATGGCAACAAAACTTCCTTGGCTATAAACTATAGCTATAGTTAAGACTATAACTCAACTTTTACCTAGCATGTCATCTGGAGTTTGGTGGTTTATATGGTTTAAATGGTTCACTTAAAGAAAAACAAAATAACAATAGACTTTCTTTTTTAAAAATGATTTTATTTATTTATTTGACAGAGAGAAACACAACTAGATAGGGAACACAAGCAGGGGGAGTGAGAGTGGGAGAAGCAGGCTTCCTGCCAAGCAGGGAGCCCGATGTGGGGCTCGATACCAGGACTCTGGAATCATGACCTGAGCAGAAGGCAGTCGCTTAACCAACTTGGCCACCCAGGTGCCCCAACAATAGACTTTCTAATGAGTTTAGGAGGTTACATTTTAATTGACTTGATGTATACACATCCAAGACTAGACATGCAATCAGGCATTTAGATGACCCAGTAATTTTTTTATAAAGTGGCACACTTACAATATCATATCATCTTTTATTACCCTGGTGTTAACATCATAACGGGGCATCCAAGGTGTTGTTTGACTTTGTAAATACATAATTTGCTTTGGAATCGATTACACATTCTACTACAATCAAGAGGCTGCAACCATACAATTGCATAGTATAAGACATAAGATGGCTTTCAAATCTTCCTTATTTAAAAAAAATCCCTGCTCTCTAAGTAATTTTTTTCTGGAAATCCTTTTACTGGTTAAGCCTAGGTATTTCTTCTGCCTTTAACTCTAACATGATCCATGCAACTTTTTAAAAAAATTTCCTTTCCCTTTTTATTCCCATACGTTCTACACACTAACACAAAAGGAAAAAAAAGTGTCTGAAACTTAAATATGGAGAAGCTCTTTATAATTTCATCTAGTTTTGTACACTTCTCTCACTCGCCTGTCAGTGAAAATTCGCCAACCGTTATGAAATAGAACAATTTAAGTCAAAAAAGAACAAAAAATACATAAAAATATATCCAAGTATGAAAAATGTCCTCTTAGAGTATTCTCTTCTGTGTACTTATATACAATAGATTGTTTCCAGGGATAATTGCAACCCCATACTTACTCTTCAGCTGTCCATTTACATATTCTTCTGTCTGCTGGAAGGGTATATTAATGTGGCCATTCAGGCAAGCCAGGACCCTTCAATAATTCACTCTAGAATTCAATTTTACCACAACCGGTTGTCTAATGATTTGATTTAAGAAGTCACTGGGGGTTTGCTTCAATAGAGTCATTTTAACAATACAGATCAAAAATTTGGGAGATAGGAAAACTGAGTTCTAATGCCAGCTCCGCTACTTAATTTAGCTGTATGCCTTGGACAACTCACTTCATCTCTCAAGGACACAAGTTTCTCATCTGGTGGCTGGGATCCAAACCCCTGCTCCAAGTGCCCCCTCCATGCAGCTTTTTTTTTTTATTGTTACTAAAAAATTTTTTTTCCAGTGTTTCAAGATTCATTCCCCATTCCCCACACCCAGTGCTCCACGCTTTAGGTGTCCCCAGTACCCACCACCAGGCTATCCCATCCCTCCACCCCTCTCCCTCCAAGTCCCTCAGTTTGTTTCTGTGTTCAAAGTCTCTGTTGTTTCGTTTCCCTCCCTAGATTACCCTAGTTCCCATTTGCTTTCCTTCTCCCACTGTCCTCCAGTTTGCCCCTCATGCACCGCAAGTAAGCGAAACCATGCGATACTTGATTCCTCTTCTTGGCTTATTTCACTCAGCATAATCTATTCCAGTCCAGTCCATGTTGCTACAAAAGTTGGATAGTCATCCTTTCTGATGGAGGCATAGTATTCCATTGTATATATGTACCACATCTTCTTTATCCATTCATCTGTTGATGGGCACCTTGGCTCTTTCCACAGTTTGGCGATTGTGGCCATTGCTGTGATGAACATTGGGGTACATATGGCCCTTCTTTTCACTACATCTGTATCTTTGGGGTAAATGCCCAGTAGTGCAATTG
>PITA01000578.1:0-82535 GCA_004023965.1 Spilogale gracilis
AAAAAACATATATATAGTTTGCTATGGACTAAAGGTTTGTGAACTTTCAAAATTCATATGTTGAAGCTCTTGCCCCCAATGTAACTGTATTTAGAGATAGAGACTCTAAGGAATTATGGTTAAATGAGGTCACAAGGGTGGGACTGATCTGAAAGTATTAGTCTCCTTATAAGAAGGGACACTAGAGAGCTCTCTTGCTCTCTTTCCATACTTACCAAAGAGCGAGCAGTTGAGGACATAGTGAGGAGGCGACTGTCTGCAAGCCAGGAAGGGTTCTCACCAAAAATGGAATCAGCTGGAACCTTGATCTCAGACTTCTAGCCTCCAGAACTGTGAGAAAATAAATGTCTGCTGTTGAAGCCACCCCGTCTGTGGTCTTCTGTTACAGCGTCATGAACAGATTAACACATAGTTGAAACGACTGAAGTTTGAGAGTAGAATGAAAATATGTTCAAACATGCAGAATTTCAAAAAATTAACCTGACATGAACTCTTTCACTAGAAGTTTTTAGAGAATGTGTTTGACCAAGTATAGGAAAAAACTAAGAAAGAGGAAAGAAGGGGTGGCTCAGTCGTTAAGTGTCTGCCTTCGGCTCAGGTCATGATCCCAGAGTCCTGGGATCCAGCCACATTGGGCTCCCTGCTCGGGGTGAAGCCTGCTTCTCTCTCTCCCACTCCTCAGGCTTGTGTTCTCCCTCTCACTGTGTTGCTCTCTGTCAATAAATAAAATCTTAAAAAAAAGAGAGAGAGAAGGAAAGAAAGAAAGAAAGAAAGAAAGAAAGAAAGAGAGAGAGAGAGAGAGAGAGAGAAAGAAAGAAAGAAAGAAAGAAAGAAAGAAAGAAAGAAAGAAAGAAAGAAAAGAAAGAAAAGAAAAGAAAAGAAAAGAAAAGAAAGAAAAGAAAAGAAAAGAAGGAAAGAAGGAAGAAGGCATGTAATCCAACACAAGAAAGAAGCGAAAAGAATTTTCAGGACGATAGTAAATGGAAAACCTATATTCAGAAACCCTCCTAGAGAGAATCTATCCAGACTAGGGGACAACTCAGGGACAGAAAGTCACCACAGGTGGGGGGAACTAGAGGGAGAGGGAGCGAGGGACAGAGAGAGATTGGCAGGAAGGAAGGAAAGAAAAAAGAGAAAAGAAAAAGAAAAAGCAACCTATGGCACCTGGGTGGCTCAGTGGGTTAAAGCCTCTGCCTTTGGCTCCAGTCATGATCTCAGGGTGCTGGGATGGAGGCCCATGTCCAGCTCTCTGCTCAGTGGGGAGTCTGCTTCCTCCTCTCTCTCTGCCTGCCTCCCTGCCTGCTTGTGATCTCGCTCTCTGTCAAATAAATAAATAAAATCTTTAAAAAAAAAAAAGAAAGAAAAGAAAAAGCAACCTATGTGTTAGGGGGTATTGTGATGAAATTTATAGTTCTGATGGATGCAGTTTGGGACTAAACTAAATAGTTCAATAAATAAGTAGGGGCGCCTGGGTGGCTCACTTGGTTAAGCGACTGCCTTCGGCTCAGGGCATGATCCCAGAGACCCAGGATCGAGCCCCACATCGGGCTTCCTGCTCGATGGGAAGCCTGCTTCTCCCTCTCTCACTCCCCCTGCTTGTGTTCCCTCTCTGACTGTGTTTCTCTCTGTCAAATAAATTAAAAAAATCTGTAAAAAATAAAAAGCCTGAAATTTTAAAATAAATATTGTATTTAATACATATAAAGCCCAAAGTTGTATAAAAAAAGTAAACAAAATTATGGTATACCAGGATGCCTGGGTGGCTCAGTACTGCTGGGCAGGAAGCCTGCTTCTCCCTCTCTCTCTCCCCTTGGTTGTGTTACCTCTCTGGCTGTCTTTTGCTCTGTCAAATAAATAAAATCGTTAAAAATATATATATTATGGTATACCACATGCTTATCTGTAGATACGTACATAGTCAAAATAAACTTAAATATTGATTTATCATATATGTGATAATATTAGTAGGATGGGGTGTTTTATGTGTAGAGGGGTAGGAGGTATGACAGTATTAAGTACTCATCTAATAAGTGGCAATGTGGGGGAGAGGGAGTCAACAAATAATGATATAAATACACTATTTAGAAATATGATGATAAAAGTGTGCTTAGGTGACTGTCGGTTAATCATCCAGCTGTTGATTTCAGCTCAGTCATGATCTCAGAGTGGAATTGAGTCCCACATCTGGTGCCATGCTCAGCAGGGCTGCTTAAGATTCTCTCCCTCTGTCCCTGCCCCCACTCTCACACACATGCATGCATGCACCCTCACTGGCTCTCTCTCAAATAAATAAATAAATAAATCTTTAAAGAAAAAAAGAAATACGATGGTAAATAACAAAAGTAGTAGTTAAAAGGGTCAAAAATAGAAATTATGGTGAGAAACAATAAGGCCTTGTCCAATATTCTACTTTATATACCTTTTTATCGTTCTTTACTTTATAATCATTTAAGAGAACCCCAAAGAAAGAATACCCTCCTTAAATATTATTAAACAACCATTAGAACCCAGTCCTTAAAATTAGGCTAACAGTTTTCGCAGGAGGATAATAGTTGATAGCCTTTTTTGAAGAGTAACACTTTAATTCATGAAGATTCCCTTAAGTAAACAATAAATTCAGTTTTAATGATTTTTATTTTGTTTCAGATGTTAAAACATCACAACAAACATCCATATTTTTTTAAAAATGGAAAGGAAAAGGAATACTGCTCTGGTGACTCTTGGGCTTTGACACCACAGACCAGGAGTGGCAATAATATTGGTTCTACTAATTGCTTGCTCCCTGAAGGTATTATTCAAGATCAACTATTCAAAATCAAAATCTGACATTTTTCTAAATGTCATCTAATACTTAACTGCCTAGAAATCCTACATTGTGAGTCTCTGGTTACTGATGAGTATATGAGACAACCACTTGAACTTGAAAGATTCACCCAGAACCAATACTACTAAATTCAGATGCCTTTTTTTCCTTCTGTTTATATTGGGAAGCCTAAGGATATCATGACCATGCTGTCTTATATAAAAACTTATCCCATTTGTTTTGGTGTTGGAAAGGCTCCTACTTTTTTATTTTATAAAAATAAAATAGAATAAGTAAAATAAAATAAAATCTATGCATCATTCATGAAAAAAAAAACTTTACAGTTTTCCACCCACGATATTTGGCTACACCCAAATCAACCATCTAATACATATCATCCATCCAGACTTTCTGAAGGAGTATAATCTCACAATTTTGCCATCTAATGATGATCAAAAGCAGTTTCAAAGCATAATTTTATGGGTAATTGCTTGACAATAAAAATACCGTTCTTTCCTGACAACCAAAGAACTAAAAATACCAGAACCACATCATTTAAGTCCTCATAGGATGGTTTACACTGAACTGTTAGTGACACTGTGAGAGCAGCTTGCTTTGAAAGATGTAATAAGCAGCTCTACCAGATCCTTTATAATACCCCATTTAACACATTTTGCTCAGCACAGATATGTTATAAACCAATTTATGATGGTAAATCTTATGGGTCATTTTGACTGGCCTCAGTGCCCAGGTAGCTGATAAAATATTATTTCTGGGTAGGTCTGCCAGGGTGTTTATGGAAGAGACTAGCATTTCAATCTATAGACCCAGTAAGGAGATCTGTCCTCACCCATGTAGGTAGGCAACATCCAAATGGAACAAAAAGATCAAGGAAATGAGAATTCCTTTTTCTCTTCTTGAACTGGGCCATCCATCTTCTTCTGCCTCCTGATATCAGAGCTCCTGGTTCTCAGGCCTTAAGACTCCAAGACTTAAACACCATTGGCAACTCCAGTCCTCAGGCCCTTGGACTACACCAACCTTCCTTGTTCTCCAGCATGCAGCTGGCAGACTCTATGACTTCTTGGTCTAGATAATTTCATGAACCAATTCCGAGAATGAATGAATGGATGGATGGATGGATGGATGGATGGATATATATGTATGTATGTAATAGATGGAGATATATATATATATATATACTGGTTCTGTTTCTCTGGAGAACCCTAATGAATATACACCTCATTCTGAAATACCTTTCAAAATAGACACAGACAACTTTAGTATGGAGTTTATATATCTTCCCAATGTTCTGCCTCCTATTCTTAGGCATTCTTGATGACTCAGAGTCACCTGTTATATTAAATAGTCCTTCTGTCTCCAATTTTGCTGTCAGCTGTCACTGCAGTTTCTTTTCTCTTAAAATATCTCTTCTAGGGGCGCCTGGGTGGCTCAGTTGTTTAAGCGACTGCCTTCAGCTCAGGTCATGATCCCGGAGACCTGGGATCGAGCCCCACATCGGGCTCCCTGCTCGGCGGGAAGCCTGCTTCTCCCTCTCTCACTCCCGCTGCTTGTGTTCCCTCTCTGGCTGTGTTTCCCTCTATCAAATAAATAAATAAAATCTTAAAAAAATATATCTCTTCTAATTTGCCACAAAACTGTATTTTAAGGAATCACTTCTACAAACTTATTCTACATCAGTAGACACTCTAATAGGTCATTCCCAATGGATGGTGGTTCTCAGAGACTTTTGGCTACATCTTAGCACCTAGCCTACTCCAGTCCTGATCCTTCAGTTTTCAAGCCAACCTGTCACTCTTCTAAGCTACTTCTAAATACCTGCTTCCAATCCCACTCCCATCAGAAATTTGCTCCCCACACCCTCTCTTTTTCAACTATTACATATTTAAATACTACTAAAGTTCTTTTCTTCAATATCAGTTAATCTCCCTACAGTGAAGGATTGGTCTCCGTCTCCCAAAGATCCCTCTTGTTGACCACACAGAGCAAAGGCCAAGTACTAAAGCCTTCACATCAGAGTGTAACCTTGGTGCAAGCTGTCCTACTGTTGGGTTGCTTGTGTAAGACATGAAATTTTAAGAAAAAAAGAAAGAAAGAAAGAAAGAAAGAAAGAAAGAAAGAAAGAAAGAAAGGAGAAAGACATTAAGTTCTTCTACAGCCAGTGTGCAACTAAGTCCACTAGGTCTGTTCCCTTTCTTACTAAAATAGTGGTGCCAAAGCCAAACATAGCCTAGGGGTAACATTAAACCAAGATTATTGGCAATAGGCCAGGCTTGTTGCAAGAAGTGTCCTATTTTCTGATGGGTAGTTTTGGGAAAATAAGCCCAAGTATAGCTCAGGACCACCAGACACACTCTGAGGCTCAGGACAGGACTCCAAACTCCAGAATGGCACTAAGGTTTACCCTCTTCGGTGATGCAGGGTCCCAGTTATCAGAACTAAGGTACTCAGGATCCAGAGAAATTAGGAGGACACTAGAAGCCTATCCTGGGACCATCTAGTAACACTTTGACCCCACTGTCCACTTTCCTAGGATCCATGATAATGTAAAACCAAAGCCAGTCTTTCAGAGCCCCAAGACAGCCACTACAGTCATTCTCCATTTCTAGCAGTGTCTTTACACAGCCCTACACTTCTAGCTAAGCCAGGTTTTCTGCTACCCAGACCACAGGAAACAAAATCAGGAACCCACTTTCACAGTCACACTTTCAGCACAGTGATAGACAGAAAGTGAAAAGAAATTTCAGAGCCACTTATTGAAACTAAACTGGAATCATACCTACTCCTTGTAAACCCCATCAGTCACCACTAATCTCTTCGTTACTCCAACTCTTGATTTGCCTTCACAGTTAATTGTATTGCAAGATCTTCTTGACCTTTTTTGTTATTATATCCTGATGATTCTCTATGAGAGAGAAGCTGCATGGAAACATTTAAGAGTCTGGATGGAATGGAGTGGACCAGCATTATGACCACTATGATAAAGGTAAGAACATTTAATAGTCCCTATAAACTGCTTCAAAACCAGGAACCCCAATTGCTCAATCAAGTCCAAGGAAACAAATCCCATAGGCCATAGGATAAAACATAGAAAGCCAAATGTTTTTTTCCCTCAAGGTAATATACACGCTGTTCCACCTTGCCTGTTTCATTGATCCAAGCACAGCAAAAAATATTATCAATAGCACAGACATCACCATGACTATTGAACAAGAAACCTGGAGTAATGCAATCACTCATCATGACACATGCCCATGGGTTGAGACTGA
Organism: Spilogale gracilis; assembly: GCA_004023965.1. Classification (NCBI taxonomy): domain Eukaryota; kingdom Metazoa; phylum Chordata; class Mammalia; order Carnivora; family Mephitidae; genus Spilogale; species Spilogale gracilis. Next base: position 6,094 of record PITA01000578.1, read on the forward strand.
TTTGTATTCTATCTAGGATAGAGAGGGTGTCTTTAATGACTTCTGCTAGAGTTGGTGATAGGTTTACTTACAGTCTTTTCTATTTGTGTGACGCCCACCAATGGGAACACCACTCTGATTGTTTATATATACAATGAGTCAGTAACTCCCTAAGACAGTATGCCTGAATAATCAAGAGTGACCCTATTTTGAAGCTCTCGTGGAGATCTGAGTCCAAACTTGATGAGTTAGAGAGTCTAGATCTCTGTGTACAGACAAGTGTCTATACTATGAGGTGCTAGAGTAAAGACCAGGTGTCCTGACCACAAAGGAAGTAGTATCCAGGAGGGGCACATGGATATACAAGGGGAAATAATGAGTCATTCATGACATGAGCTTGGAACCAAGACCTTCCATTAGTTGAGTCACATACTTGGATCTCTATCAGTCCTTTCCAGATTGTAAGTATTTGGTCCATTGCCCTATGAATTTTGGTGAATTCAAATTTAGAATTACCTAGGGTCTGACCGATAGGTTGTAATTATTCATTCTTTATCTGGGCCAAATAAATATTAGCAAGGTCACATGTTAACTTAAGGTCAGTTGTCCAAGTAGGTACAAGTGGAAATGCTATCAGCTATAAATCCCTGTGGTCTCATTTGATGAAACCAGAATTGTCCAGAAGTTTTATCACAGGGCCTAGTGATGGACAGAATATCCAGGAGTCAGTAAGATTGAGGGTAGTGTTTACTGTTTGGATAGTCTAAGTATGGTGTTAGTATGAGTATGTCATGACCTAACAATTATAATAAAAAGGGGAGAAAAAAGAAAAGGGTAATTATGAGATGAAAAGAACAAAAGGCCTATATAAAAGAAGAATTATTGTAAACAAGCAGATAAACAAAATATGAATTAGATAGGGGTCTTGATCCAACCTCTTGGACAGAAGCTACCCAATATCCATTGTCATCTGTTTATTCTAAAGATGCTGGGTCAGCTGTCTATTTCTCTTTTTTTTAAGATTTTATTTATTTGACAGAGAGAAACAGACAGAGAGGGAACACAAGCAGGGGGAGTGAGAGAGGGAGAAGCAGGCTTCCTGCTGAGCATGGAGCACAATGTGGGACTCGATCTCCGGGATCATGACCTGAGTCGAAGGCAGTCGTTTAACCAACTGAGCCACCCAGGTACCCCAGGCTGTCTATTTCTAAAGATCAACTGTTTCTGGAATCCTCATGTTGACTTATCCTATTGAAGTAGAGTGCAGAGTTCTGAATTTCTGTTTTAGTTGTGAAACATGGACCCAAGGATTAACTCCCTTGAGTTTCACTTCTATCTTTGTTGCTAATGGTGCTTGATAGGGTCCCTTCCAACAAGTTTCAAGAGTAGTTTTTCTCTGAGGTCTCTTCCAATAGTTGGAATCTCCTGGTCAAAAATTATGAAAAGACTATTTAGCAAAATACTGTGAGAAAGGTGGCCTTAACCCGTTGGTGATAGAACCTGGTATAGGACATGAATCCCTCAGCAATATTTTGCTATGTCCATGTGCAGTAGGGCAAAGCCTAGTGTTGGAGGTGAAATCCTAAATATACAGACTTTCCAGTTACTAATTCATAGGTGGATAACAAATGTGTGCCTGAGAGAGTAGACTGCATGGCCATAAGGACTGAGGGCAATACTTCTGGCCAAGAGAGCTAAAGAGTTTCTAAAAGTTTCACTGATTTTAAGGATGCCATTGGCCCTTTCAATCTTTCCAGATTGAGACTGTCAGTGGTAAGGACAGTGTAGTTTTCGGGCAAGGGGTAATGGCTTATAGAGTTCTTTTACAATAGTTCCCATAAATGTGTGCCTCAATCACTTGATATGAAAGTATGAATGCCTTAAGTTAGAAACTCAAAATCCAACAGCTTTTTAACAACTGTAAGGACTATAGCTTTATGGCAAGAAAATGCCTCAAACCTTTCTGAAAATAGACATATAATAACATATTCAAATATTACAAAGAATAGAAGTTTGATAAAATCTATCTGAAGGTGTTCTAAGGGAGCTTGAGGTTTTGATTCCTATGTCCCACATTTGCAATTTTTCCAGGATTGTGTTGTTAACAGGAGACACATGACCCATAAATACTCTATGTCATCTTTTTTAAAGTTTCCGTATCAATGTTGATTGAAGACCCTAACCAATTTGCCTAATCTATGATGAGGAGTTTCATGGAAAAACTTAGCTAATATCCATTCAAAATCATTTGGTCTTACCAAGCAGCCATCTTGAGAACACCACATATTATCTGAGTGAAGGGTACAACCAGATTTTTTATAATCTTCGAAGCTTCTCAAATTCAGGGGCTACAAGTTGATATTTTATAATGGCCTCTTTGAACCCTTCAAGATATTTATCCTTTGAAGGTTTAAATAGGATCATAATTTTGGTTAAAGGAACTTATTTGGTATAGTGATATTCTACTAGGATATTTCCATTTGCTTCCACATTATCTTTTTCTTTTTTCTTTTTTTTTTTTTGATGGGGGTCCAGGATTTATTTATTTATTTATTTATTTATTTATTTATTTATTTATTTATTATTTGTGTGTGCGTGTTATTTTAGTCACCATAAAATACATCATTAGTTTTTGATGCAGTGTTCCAAGATCCATATTATCTTTTTACATAGGTCCCAACCTTTATCATTGCCACCTGTCTGGGATATGGGGGTACATCTAGAAGTTCTTTAACTTGCTTTATATTTTTAATAGGTTTTCCAGCAAAGATGAGAAACCCTCTGTTTCCAAAGCTTCTCAAAGTCATGTAATACTCCAACAGCACACCTGCTGTTAGTGCATATGTTTGCTCTCTGATCTTTGGGTAGTTGACAAGCTCTAGTAAGTTCAGTAAATTCTTTCAATCTGGGCCACTTTTTCCTCAGGTCAGGACTGTATTCTAAGATTAGTGATTGTATATCCTGCTTGATAACTTTAAATTTCAGTTTGAAGTATGATTCATCAGCAAATGATATTAGGTTAGTACTGGGGCACCTGGGTGGCTCCACTGGTTAAGCATCTGCCTTCAGCTCAGGTCATGATTCCAGGGTGTTAGGATCAAGCCCAGCATGAGGCTCCCTACTCAACAGGGAGTCTGCTTTTCCCTCTCTCTCTCCCTCTGCATGCTCGTGCGTGCTCTCTCCCTCTCTCTCAAAAAAACAAATAAAATCTTAAAAAATATATATTAGGTTAATTTTTTCAGTAAAAGTCTCTAATAAACCTGAGTGGGTACAGCAAGTTCCCAAAGGCAAGATGATCACGAGACTCCCTTTCTTCTGGTAGGTGCAGGACAGGATTCAGGGTGTTATGGTGGTGTAGAATTGTGAGGAATAATAGAGTCCAAATGTTCCCCTGAGTGACCAATGGAGGCCCACATTATTCTTGGTGAAGTTACACCATTGAGAAAGACAGGCACAATAATGAGGATGTAATGAGAGTCCATGTAAGATGCAGGCATTTTTCCTGGAAGAGGAGAGGATTTAGACTTAGACAATGCCAGGAGAGGTGGCCATGGTTGGCAGAAAGGTAACGCTTGTGCACTTTGCCTCATGGGTTCCCAGCCTAACGCTGTCTGTCTCTGAAAGCAGAACTGACCATCTGCACCCCCACCCTCACCCCCGGCAGAAAATCAGACAGTGCTCTCTCAGCATGAAAGCCAAACTGAACTAACATGTAAGAAAACCTCTTCCAGTTTTATTGGTGATTCACAAAAACCTTATCCAAATAGATGCTAGTCCACTCAGAACCACGAAGTCTGTGAGACAGATTCAAACAACAGGCCTCCTTTTCTATGACTTTGGGACAGCATAACACAAAAGAGCAATGTAAAAGCTAGCAAAAGGGATGATGAAAAGGAATGGCTTGTCTCTACCAGTGATGCCCTCAAAATGGGAACCAATAACAAAACCCATGGCCAAAGTGAGAATAAATAGTCAAGGAACATGACACAGCAGAGTTCAGACTCTGCACTGACTGACCAGGTCCTTGTGGACTCAACAAGTCTTCAGTAGCAAGACACAAGAGGTCACTGGGCACGGCATCTGGTTGAAGTCTGGGGTCTATGGCAGCAGGTCACACAAATCAGGGGTCTGTTGCATCGCCACAGTAACTGTGGAATAAACAAGGACCACCCAAATGAGAAGAGGAGGCTATTTTGTCAGAGTTTGCTAAGGGAGTCAGCCACTATCACTTGCATTTGGCAGAAACTTGAAGGCAGGGGAGTAGGAAAGCTTTACAGTAGGAAAAGGGGACAGCCCCAAATATGCCATGGCTGGAGCCTGTTAGAATGAGGAAGCTGTAGGAAAACGAACTGGAAGCAGGGATATATTTGGCTTTTTCTTGTTGGTCCTTTTGTCTGAGAACAGACAAAAACCAGGAAAGCTGTCAGTTATTAATCAAGTCCTGGGTGTTTTCCATCAATTGTTATGAGGGGTATTGATTGGCTTTCTGCATTATTTGCTAGGAAGAGTGGTCTGATTTCCCACAAGTCTGACCTGTGGATAGTAGGTGGTTTCCTGCGATGTTTCCTATAGAAAATGGGTCCGTTTCCTGGATGGATCATGGCTCAGAGTCTTTTTATATATGATCTGGCCACTGTTCATTTGTATATTCAGTCTCTCACAACATGGGGTAAGGACTATTATTCTCATTTTACAAATGAGGGGAGAGAGTAACATAGAGACACAGTAAATGGCAGAGCAAGAAGTCAAACTCAGGCGATTTTTCTAGTGTGTGCCCTCAGCCCTGAAGGTAGCTGTCTCCAATGTTGCTATCTTGGTGTTGGATTCATTCCAGAAACTTCTTTTTGGTAATAAAGTTTAAATCTCTGTTCTTCTATCCAGTTGTATGGGATCCTCCTACCTACTCGTTTTTGTGGCCCAACTAAAAAAGATGTATAATTTATTGTTACATTAATAACTTCTGAAAAAATTGTTGGTTTTTAGTTTTTGTTTGAAATTGTCTTCACTCTTAAGACTAGAGAAGGAGAATTTTTAGTCAGGTTCCCTGGAAGCAGACTCTGAATCAGAGACAAGTATAGCGTAAACTTATGAGTGAAAGCTCGTGGACCCAACCCCTGAAGAAGTGGGTGGGGCCGGGGAGCAGAACAGAGAGAAGCTGGACTATGATGCAGATCAACCAAAGTCTCAGCCACACCCATGGGACTCAGTGGAGCTGGGGTGAGCCTTCCGAGTCTTCGCTGCCTTCTGGCAACACTCCCAGCATCTAAGAGAATGAGTGCATCCCCCATAAAGGGGAGTCCCTGTGCAGTGTGTTTATGTACTGGCAATATCATTCCAAGAGAGAAAAGCTCTAAGAAACTACTCCTCAGAAACCACTACCAATTAAAAAAAGTTGGGAGGTGGTTTAGAGGGCTAATTCCTGGAGATGCTATATTTTCCTGAACTAAGAAACAGTTACGCCAATAAAGAACAAACCCTGAAGGATGATGTGACAACATTTTGAGTAAGTGAAGTAATAAAAATACATACCAAAAAATGGCACAGATGGTGGGGTGGCCGGGTGAGCTTCCTCCAAAGACGCTTTTTGTCCCAGCCTGATCCTCATTCACACCACATACTTTGGGATTTCCTTATGACACCAGTATAAGTGCAAAGATTTGATTCCTGAACTGGAATAAGACCAGAGCATAGGTCAATCCATAAATTCCTTTGGACTTATTCCTACCTACTCCGGGTTGAAATCTTGTGACCTCTGAGCCAGGGGCCCCTCCCTTGAACTAACTCAGGGGTAGTCTGGAAAGACATTGAAAAATTCCATGAGGAGGGGAGGATGGGGCAACAGAATGGAATAAGAGAGTAAACAGACGTCAATAAGGAGTAGAAATAAAAAAGGAGAAAAGAAGCAGCAAAATAAGACTAAGAAAGGGGAGGCTGCTTAGGGTCCTACCTAAACACAGGAGACATGAGGAGACACTTCAAGATTCTTTCATCCTCATGATTCTAAGATTAAGTTAGCATTGCAAGTAATTTCGTGGCAGAAATTACTACCCTCTCTCCACTTACCAAGGCTTGTTTTATATTTGGGGAATAAAACATTATTCTGCCCCCTAGAACGGTTCCTTCCTGTCAGTTTCAACAAATACTCTACAGAAAGACACAAATCATGCAATGAAACAAACCCTGCCCAAGAATAATAAGGAAAATGGGTGAGAGACAAAGTCAGGATAATACCTGAGTCATGAAAGCTGAAAGCCATCTTTTCAATTCACACTAAAAGTAAGACAGGGAATCTATTTTCCAAGTGATTTGCTCTTTATAACAAAGTGCTTAACACAAAACAAAAATGCTTAACAGTTCAGAAAATAGCTTTGAAAGTTCATATATAGGAACATTTTCCCAAAATATTTCGCCTACACAAGACTACACCATTTGTGGGAGAAAACATGGCTTTCCAAATGTTGAAGAGCAGAATAAATGCATCTCTTACATTTTCTAAATACCTTAATAGAAAATCCTCTGTACCGTACTAAGTAATCTTGTCGGAATGTTAAGCACAACTTTATTTTCAAAGTGTAGTGCTTTGAGAGTTGGACCTTTCCTCTTTTTCTTTCTTTTTTTTTTTTTAATATTTTATTTATTTATTTGACAGAGAGAAACACAGCTAGAGAAGGAACACAAGCAGGGAGAAGCAGGCTTCCCAACGAGCAGGAAGCCCAATGTAGGGCTCAGTTCCAGGACTCTGGGATCATGACCTGAGCCGAAGGCAGACACTTAAGGACTGAGCCACCCAGGCTCATAGGTCTCTGAGAAAACCATTCAGGTCTCCTGCCCTCCTGCTGTCTCAGACAGCTCAAGTCTTTATAGATTAAGGCAGGAATCAGAAATTTGTTTTTTTGACTTACAATATAGCTGACTCCCCAATTAACTTTTTTAGAAGTCATTCTTACACAGATTTAGCTAAAACTCACGTAACCTGAACGGTATTCACATTAGATGTTAGAGAAAGTATGATCCTTGTGTTATGCAACAGGATTCATTCTTCCCCTTAGTTTTATTGTTTGGAGTTCAGCCTAGAAAAGCCTAGAAAATATGAAGGATTACTAAATTACTACAAGTTACTAAGGGGGTGCCTAGGTGTCTCAGTCGGCTAACCCTCTGCATTCAGCTCAGGTGATGATCCCAGGGCTCTACTCTGCTTCTTGCTCTCCTTCTGCCCCTCCTGGCTCCCTCTGCTCCTTCCCCCATCCTTCCCGCCCACCTCACCATCGTCTGCTCGTGCTCTCTCTAACAAATAAAAAATATTTTTTTAAAAAAAGTACTAAGACAGGTCATAAGTATTTGGCAGTCACTTAACTGTTAATTACATAGCCAAGCTGTCCACTGAGGTCACTTCTGGAGAGGTTTTTACATTTTGTCTTTAGTTTTGTTTTTTATTTTGGTATTAGAAGATGTGCCTTCTTTTTTTGGAAGCTATCAGAATTGTTTTGCTTGTACTTAGATGAAATTTCTTCAAAGAAATTCCTAAGGTTGAACCATGTAGCCAAGAATATGCTCTACGCTTTTATTACTGGGAGGTTTCTTGGAGAAAACACTCCATTATTCCACAATTCCCTTTCCTTCTAACCAAACTCTGTTTCTAATCCATTACTGAGTTGGCCTCAGCCAGGGATGACATCGTCATCTCTGAATGTGGCACATCCTACTTCTTTTTATTTAGTGTTAGGTGACCGTACTGTTGCTAGTACCTTAGACAAAAAAAAAAAAAAAAAAAATTGGTTCACTTAGACAGTTATTCCCCAGCCACCATAACATCTCATACTAAGCACAACCCCAGTTTCAGCCACACTCTGGTACCCTTGGATTTCAGAGTCCTGGTGTCTCCAATTTAGGGACCTCTCCAGTTCAACGAGGTTCTGAAAGTTTGTATGACCTGTTTCTGTAACTCATTCCGTTTTGGGCAGTATTATGTATCCCCTGGCAGACATCACTTGGCAGGAAGGGGCTCTCAGAATAGAGCAAAGTACCATATCACAGGAAGGCAAAGCTCCACAAAAATGCAAGAATAAATTGATGCATCGCAGTCTGTCGCAGGAAAGAAGGGTAAATACAAAATCATCACTTCAGCTGTGCTCCTGTTTCCTAAATGCCAGTCTTACAGAGTGTGGATCTCGCCGTGATAGTGGAGATGACAGTGCATGATTTCAGAGGCCCTAGGGCAAAGAATTTAATTTTCTTTTCCATCAAGTTTTGAAGTGATATTTTTCTACTTTTCCCAGGAGCACAGAGAGACTAACATGAATGTAAAGGAGAGAACTGGTTCGTGCTAGTGTTAACAAATGACCCCGATCTTGCTCAGGCAGATTTTGGTGAAATTCTACATAGGGTTTATGTTGTGCGAAACCAGTAACATAACTACTGCGCTAAGGGAGTACAGATGAGTCAGCAAAAGTTTGTTTGAGTAGATCCATGAAGCGTCATACTGGAAGTGACACTGGAAGTAGGCCTGGAAGGGACAGCAGAGTTCCACACGCTGGAGAACGTTCTGAGGCAAAGCAGCAGGAAAGCCCCAGGCACCCATGGCAAAGCTGGTGGAGTGCAGGTGCAACAGCTTTTCTGAACTCCTGGAAGAAAACAAAATATCCCGCAGTCGCCTTCAGCCATAAAATAGCACAAATCAAAAATTAAGATAACAAGTCCCACATAACAGCGAAAGTTCCAGAACTTAGTTTAGTCTTACATTAATTTTGCTGCTGGCAGTGGGGAAGGCAGTGTGGGGTTCTTCTGCCCCCTGCTCTCTTCAAGCTTGCCTCCTTCCCCATGGGGAAGCTATAGTTTCAGAACCTTCCTGGGTCAAAGCAGGTGCAGCGAGGGAGGAAATAAGGGCTTCTTGCTTGACTGGTTAGTATTCCCAGATGGGTCTTGCTGGTAACTTCACATGAATTGTAGTAAAGCTTTCCATGAGCTTTCAGAAGTTGCCTGAAGTTTCCATGACACAAAGACTGTTAACTCCTGGGCATCCAGATGTGTGGTACCAGCCTCTGAATGCTGAGTTTCCCTCACTATGCCAGTCAGCCCTCAGGGACAGGCTCTCAAAAGACCCCATGCCAGGTCTCTCCCCACCTCGACTTGGTCCATATGTGTCCACAGGAAATGATCACACAGGTGCTGCCGTGACAAACCCTAGGACATCAGGCTGCTTCTAGCACACCAAGCGCCTCTCCTGACTCTGCTCCCAGACTAGCTGTTAGTCTCTCTCTCATGCTCTGGAATTCCTATATGGCTGTCAGACCCCCATCCTCTATGTCTCCTAGCTGTGGAGGACACATTTCAAAGCTGTCTAGCTGGCCCCATAGAAGCCCTTGCAAGTTAAGGTTAGGAAGGAACCGTCTCAGGGCGCCTGTGTGGCGTAGTCAGTTAAGCGTTAGACTCTTGATTTTGGATCAGGTCATGATGTCAGGGTCCTGGGATCAAGCCCCAAATCGGGTTTTGTGGCAAGCCTGGAGTATTCTTGTCCCAGTCCTTCTACTCCTCCCTCTCCACCCCACCCCCCACTCTTGGCTCACATGCTCTACCCCTCTCTCTCTCAAATAAATAAATAAATAAAATCTCTTTAAAAAGAAGAGGAGAGGAGGGGAAAAGGGAAGGGAAGGGGGAAAGGGAAGGGAATGGAAGGGAACGGAAGGGAAGGGCATCCTCTCTTACCCCTCCTCCAAAAGGGGCATTTGCCTGTGCACAGGTTTCAATTGATGGATGAATGAATAGACAGATGACAGATAAATAGGTAGATAGAATAAATGACATCTACTTAAATGGGATCATACCACTTTTAATAAAATGTATTCACTTGAATTTAACTGAAGGAAAACTTCGAACATTGACTCAATGTTCTTTCTTCACAAGAGATATTGTTTCTTAAAATACCCTTCTAAGGATAAGAAGAAAGCATTGAAGAAAAGTTTTCAGTAGTTAGTTTTTTTCTTACATGCTTCAATTTTAGATATAATTAACTAATGAAAGAACATGTTCTCCCATATTCCTTCTCTGAACTCCTTGATTTTTCTTAGTTATATAATTATTTTATGCTGTTCAGATTTATATCATTTAGTTTCTATTCTGTAACTATGATTCTTAAAAGTTTTAGTATGAGATCTATGTTTAAATGGATTTAATGTATTTCACATTTTATCAGTGTCTCTATTTTTATGTTTTTATTTTGATTCAACTCTTATTTCTCTAGATTCAGTGGCCAAGAAATTTTAATGAGTATTATAACTCTTACACACGCGTTATTTTAGGCAACACAGAACAGCATTCTTTTTTTTTTTTTTTTTTTTACAGAACAGCATTCTTTAGCTGAAGGACATCTCTTTTTTTCTTCTAGATTTTATGTGACAGAGAGAAACACAGCCAGAGAGGGAACACAAGCAGGGGGAGGGAAAGAGGGAGAAGCAGGCTTCCCGCTGAGTAGGCAGCCCGATGTGCGGCTCGATCCCTGGTCTCCGGGATCATGACCCAAGCCGAAGGAAGAGGCTTAACCACTGAGCCATCCAGGCGCCCCTAGCTGAAGGACATCTTCCCTGTCTATAAAATTTCTTTCTCCCAGACTTTTGTGGACATTGTTCCACTGTCTTCTGACATTGAACATTGGGGAGTTGGGGGAAGGGCAGGGACCAGTCTGATTTCCCCAATGTAGCTAATTTGTTTTTTCTTTTAGGATGCCTGAAGGTACAAGTGGAGTTGAAGAAACAGAATATCACAGGAGCTGGAAAAGACCATTGTGCCCATATAACAGCATAACCAAGGTATGGCTGTTGGCTCTAGGCATGGTCAAGTGCTCTGTGCCTCTGTTTTAATCACTCTGCCTAAGGAGGAGCAAAGATCTACAGGAATATTCTCTCCCCCAGAGAAAAGCAATGGTTTTCAGATCATTGTGGCTGGTGGGAACAGTCCAGATAGAAGTCTATATTTTCCTAAAAATTCTAACACAAGAAATATTGTGAATAGAATTTTAAAAGAAAATGAAGAAATCAAGGCCTATCAAGTTTTTCTCCATCATAATATACAATTAGAACAATACGGTCTAAATATTTGGAACAAGTATGAGTAGAACTAAAACAAAAGTTTCTTTGGTCCAGGCTTGAAGAAAATTATACATATATAGCAATATGAACCTAAAGTTTACCAAGTACATTTAAGAGGGACAAAAATGAGATCTAGGCACTAGTAATCTTTAATAAAACTTATAAATTTAAATATTATAATAAATTTATTGTAATAAATTTCTAACAGTACAAAAGTCGCTTAAAATTAAAGTTTATTCAATATATACAGTGACAAATTATCTTAAAATAATCCTAAGTTACAGTAGTCCCCCCTTATCTGTGGTTTTGCTTTTAACTTAACAGCTCTGGATACAACAAAAAAAGCACTGGGAAACCCTGAAAAATGGAAAGAAAAAACTGGAATGCCCAGGGACCTCAAGACTTAAGGAAAGACAGTGGTGAGCTCCATGGATGCATTAGTCAAGGCTCTACAGGGCAACAGAACAGATAGTATATATACCGATATACAGAGAAAGACGTTTAATATGAAGGACTGGCTTACGTGATTATGGATGTTGAGAAGTCATACGATCTGCTATCTGCAAGCCACTGACCCAAACCAGAAAGTCCAGCGGTGTAGTTCCAATCCAAACCAAAAGTCCTGAGAACCAGGGAGCCAATGGTGGATGTCCTACTCTGTAGAGTCTGAAGGCCTAAGAATTATAAGCACCAATGTGTAAGGAGAAGAGAAGATGGATGTTCCTGATCAAGCAGAGAGCAAATTCACTCTTCCTCCGTTTTGTTCTATTGAGCCCTCAGTGGATTGCATGTGGGGGGGGGGGCACTGGGGAGAGCAATTTACTTTACTCAGTCTACCTGTTCAAACGCTAATATCTCCCAGAAAAATCTAATAGACACACTCAGAAGAATTGTTGTGCCAGCTCTCTGAGCGTCCCTTGATCCAGTTAACACATCAAACTGACCATCACATTGGGTTTCTTTGTTGGCATCCTTAAATTCTGGACACGGTGCTGCAAAAACCCCAACCTGGGATCACCAGCAGGAACAGGTGAAGAAAGTTCAAGAAAAGTCTGTTCCTCCTGGCCTGAGGAAAGGGTGAGTTAACAACAGAAAATCTTTTTGGTAATACCTACTGTACTCCAGCCAAACACCAATAGGAAAAATTATGGTCACTCCATCTCCCTGTGGTCTCAAAGGGACTGGTAGGAAGTCCATCTTCCATCCCACCATACTCCACCTCTCCAAAGCAGGTATGAAGTGGTGTTGGTGTCAGTTGGGTCAAGTAAGGAGGTGATCTTCCATCAACCCCTAGAGGAAGCAAATGATGCCCTGACTCCCTTACCAGGAGAGTGTCAGCCAGCTCCAGGGGAGCTGTGCCTTCAACCTCACCTGACAGTAACAAGACTTGAATGATGCCATGCAAAGCTCCTGCCCTCCCAGCCCCAGTACCTTCAGGACCCAGTGAGAACCACAGTCTCCATCCTTCTCCAGCAAACTAGGGAAAATGAAGTCATGTCAGGTGGGTTAGTCGCCACTCCACTCAACTTCTTCCTCTCCCTGAGGGCAGGAGGGCCCAGTGGGGAACTTATCTTACACTCCCACTTGGAAACAATAGGGCAGTAGAAATCAGTGCCCTCTTTTGATCAGGAAGGTATCGGTAAGGGCCAAGGAGAAAACCTGAACTTCTACTCTACCTGTCTGGAAGGAAGCAATGTGAATCAGTGCTTCACTCTTTCTGGAGTGGTGTCAATGGGCCTGCGTAGAAAGTTTAACACACCTACCTAGCCTTCCACCTATACTTAACAGGGGGACTGCCTGGTAAAAAGAAAATTAAATAGCATTCTGAGTCTCATAATATAATATCCATGTTCAGAAAACAGTTTTTTAATTCTAGTATAATTAACATACAGTGTTATATTAGTTTTAGGTGTACAATACAGAGATTCAACAATTCTACATATTACTCAGTGCTCATCACCATAAGTGTACTCTTTTTTTTTTTAAGATTTTATTTATTTATTTGACAGAGGAAAATAGCAAGAGAGGGAACACAAGCAGGGGGAGGGAGAGAGGGAGAAGCAGGCTTCCCACCAAGCAGGGAGCCCCATTCGGGGCTCGATCCGGGGTCTCTGGGATCATGACCTGAGCCAAAGGCAGTTGCTTAACCAACTGAGCCACCCAGGTGCCCCCATGAGTGTACTTTTATTGCCCCTCACCTACTTCACCTATGATAACCACCAGTTTGTTCTCTATATTTAAGAATCTGGTTTTTTGTTTGTGATTTTCTTTGTCCGTTTGTTTTGTTTCTTAAACTCCACATATGTGTGAAATCATATGGAGCTTGTCTCTCTCTGACTGACTTATTTTACTTAGCCTTAGACCACCCATGTTGTTGCAGGTGGCAAGAGTTCACTCTTTTTGATGGCTGAATAACATTCCATTGCACATAGATATAACATAACTTCTTATGCATTCATCCATGGACACTTGGGTTGCTTCTACATTTTGGTTATTGTAAATAATGCTGCAATAAACATAAAAATACATATATCTTTTTGAATTCGTGTTTTCATATTTTAGGGGTAAATACCTGGTAGTGGAATTACTAGATCATATGGTAACTCTAATTTTAATTTTTTAGGAACCTCCATACTGTTTTCCACAGTGGCTGCACCAGTTTTCATTCCCACCAGTGGTGTATAAGACTTTCTTTTTTTAGGAGACAATTTAAAAAGTCACTTGTCATACCAAGAACCAAGTAAAACTGTTACATGAATTTTCAAAGGCAATTAAGGCCCAGATGGGTTTACTCATGAATTCTACCACACATTCAAAGGAAGAAACTATGCCAGTTCTCTGGAATTTTGTCAGTTCTCTACAATCTCTTCCAGAAAATAGAAACACTGGGGATATTTCCTAACTCATTCTATGGGATTAGAATTACCCTAATATACCAAAACCACACAAAGACATTACAAGACTACAGACCAATACCTTGTGAACATTGTTGCAAAAATCCTCAATAACATATTAGCAAATCAAATCCAACAATGCATAAAAAGTATTATACACGGTTACCAAGTGAAATTTATTCCAGGTAGGCAAGGCTCTCTCAACATTCGAAAATCAGTTAATGTAATCCATCACATAAAAAGGCAAAAGAAGAAAAATCACATGATCATATCATAGGTACGGAAAAAGCATTTGACAAAACCCAATACCCATCATGATATAACTTTCAGCAACTAAGAATACAGGGGAACTTCCTCAATTTCGTAAATAACATCTATATAAAAAACCTACAATTAACATTATGCCTAATTGTGAGAAACAAGAAGCTCTTCTACTAAAATGAGGAACAAGTCAGGAATGTCCCCTCACCACTCCTTTCCAGTATCATACTGAAAATGCTAGCTAATGCAATAAAACAAGAAAAGAAAAAGTATACAGATTGGAGAGGAGGAAATAAAACTGTCTTTGTATGTGAATGAAATAATTGTCTATACAAAAAAATCCAAAAGAATAGACCAAAAAAATGAAAAACAAACAAAAGAAACCTTTCTTGGAACTAATTAGAAGCCATAGCAAGATTGCAAGATACAAGATTAAAATACAGAAACTTATCACTTTCCCATAGACCAGCAATGAACAAATAGTGGAATTTGAAATAATTTACATAGCATGCAAAAAGATGAAATATATAGATATAACTCTAACAAATATGTAGAAGATCTATATAAGGAAAATTACAAACTATGATGAAAGAAATCAAAGAAGAGATAAATATGTGCAAACTATCCAGAGCAATCAACAGATTCAATGCAATCCCTATCAAAATAACAATAATATTTTCATAGAACTAAAAACAACTAATCCTAAAACTTATATAGAATTTAAAAAGACACAAAATAGCCAAAGCAATCTTGAGAAAGAAGAACAAAGCTGGGAGTATCATGCTCCTCAATTTCAAAATTATACTACTAAGCTATAGTAATCAAGTTTGTATGGTACTAGTACAAAAAACGGACACATAGACCAATAGAACAGAATACTGTCCACAAACAAACCCACACTTATATGGTCAATTAATCTATGACAAAAGAGACAGAATACACAATGAAGAAAAGATAGTCTCTAATAAATAATGGTGGGAAAATTGGACAGCTACATGCAAAAGAATGAAACTGGTACACTATCTTACACCATACATAAAAATAAATTCAAAATGGATTAAAGACAATTACCATAAAACTCTTAAAAGTTTTAAAAACTTATAAAAAAAAATCCAGAAAACTCTTAAAAGAAAACAGCCTCAAAAAAAAGAAAAAAAAGAAAAAAAAAAGAAAACAGCCTCTTGGACATGGGCCTTAGCATATTTTTCTGGATCTGAGAGAAACAAAAGTGAAACAATTGGGACTACATCAAACTAGAAAGCTTTTGCAAAGCAAAGGAAACACCAACAAAACACAAAGGCAACCTACTGAATGGGAGAAGATATTTGCAAATTATTATATATACAATATATATGTACAATGGAATATTACCCAAAAAAAGAATGAGATCTTGACATTTTGGACAACATGAATGGACTACAAGGTATTATGCTAAGCAAAATAAGTCAGACAGAGAACGACAAATGCAATATGATTTCACTTATATGTGGAATCTCAAAAAAAAAAAAAACAACTAACAACAAAAAAAATAGAAACAGATTCATAAATACAAAAAACAAACCAGTAGTTGACAGGGGTGGGGAGAGGGTGGGCAAAATAGGTGAAGAATAGTAAGAACTACAAACTTCCAGTTATAAAATAAGTAAGTCATGAAAAGTACAGCATAGTCAATGCTGTATATTATAAGTCAATAATAGTGCAATAATTTTCTATGGTGATACATAATAACTACACTTATCGTGGTGAGCCTTTCATAATGTTGAAACTCTATGTTGTACACCTGAAGCCAATATAATATTATGTATCAACTATACTTCAATCTTATTTTTTTTTAAAGATTTATGTATTTGACAGAGAAAAACACAGCTAGAGAGGGAACACAAGCAGGGGGAGTGAGAGAGGGAGAAGCAGGCTTCTGCCAAGCAGGGAGCCTGATATGGGGCTCGATCCCAGGACTCTGAGATCATGACCTACCTGAGCTGAAGGCAGAGGCTTAACAACTGAGCCACCCAGGCACCCCTATACTTCAATCTTATTTTAAAAAATGAAATAAATTGAGAGATGCCCCATGTTCATAGATAGAAAGACTCAATATTGTCAAGATATTGATTGTTTCCAACTTGATCTATGGATTCAATGCAATCCCAATCAATATCCCAGAATATTGACAAACTGATTCTAAATTGTGTGTGAAAAGGCAAAAGACACAGATTAGCCAATTCATTATTGAAAGAGAAGAACAAAGTTGGAGTACCTATGCTACCTGACTTGAAGACTTACTATAATACTTCAGTACAACTCCACTTACCATATCAAGACAAATCAATCAAAACAGTGTGGCACTGGTAAAATAATAGGCAAATACATCAATGCAACAGAATAGCCCAGAAATAGACCCAAATAAATATAGTCAACTTATCTTTGACAAAGGAGCAAAGGCAACACAATGGAGGAAAGTCATCTTTTCAAAAAATAGTGTAGAACAACTAGACATCTACATGCAAATTAATGAATCTAGTCACAGACTTTACAACCTTCACAAAATTAATCCAAAAGGATTATAAACCTAAATGTAAAACACAAAACTGTAAAACTCCTAGAGGATAACATAGAAAAAAAAATCAAGATAACTTTGGGTTTGACTATGACTTTTTAATAATTTTTTTAAATGATTCTATTTATTTATTTATTTATTTATTTATTTATTTATTTATTTATTTATGAGACAGAAACAAAAATAGAGAGAGCACAAGCAGGGAGGAGAGGGAGAAGTAGGCTCTCTGCTGAGCAGGGAGCTTGATGTGGGGCTCTATCCAGACCTAAGCTGAATCAACTGAGCCACTCAGGTGTCCCAGATGATGACTTTTTAGATATAACACCAAAATTGCAATCCATGAAAAAAATAACTTCTAAGTTGGACTTCTTCAAAATTTAAAAATTCTGCTCTGGGAAAGACACAGTCAAGAGAATGAGAAGATAAGCCCCAGACTTAAAGACGTATTCGCAAAAGACATCTGACAAAGGACTGTTATCCAAAATATATACAAAACTCATAAAACTCAAGAATATGAAAACAAGCCAGTTTTAAAAAAATGCCAAAGATCTCTATAGAAATCTCACCAAAGAAGATATGCAACCTATTTCTTTACTTCATTGCACTTATCAAAATTATGTATGTATTTGTTTGTTAGGAACTGGATTTTGCATATCACTAAATACCCAGTACCTGGTCCAGTCCAACAGTATATCCAATAAATACCTACTGAACAAATAAATAACTGAATGAGTGGGTGATATAATAGAACATACAAATGGATATCCATACAAATGGATAACTTCCTTGTAAAGAGAGGAAAAGTTTAAGAGAACAAAGAAGAGGGAGAGAGGAAAGGTAAATGGAAAAGAAAAGGAAATATAAACAAAAAGGGAAGAAATACACATAAAATCAAACTCAGAACTTTTTGTTTCAAATTGGTTTGGGTCAGGGTTCAAGAAGTTCTTATGAAGGTGCAATTCAATTAATTATGCAAGAATGTAACCTGACTGGTTCAAGTTTGGCATTCATGGTTTGTTTATTTTGTCTCAGGAGTCTGATTTACAGGAATTTGTAGAGTCATGTAAATGAGCACAGGTCCACATTCACATCACTAGTAAGCACTGATCACGGGGGAAAAAAAAAAGATAAAGGTGACTCGACTTCTAGTTCTCATCCCAGATATTTACCCAGCTTAAGAAAATGTCCATTAGGGGTGTCTGGGTGGCTCAGTCATTAAGCGTCTGCCTTCCACTCAGGTCATGATCCTGGAGTCCCAGGATCGAGCCCCACACTGGGCTTCCTGCTGGCGGGAAGCCTGCTTCTCCCTTTCTCACTCCCCCTGCTTGTGTTCCCTCTCTAGCTGTGTTTCTCTCTGGCAAATAAATAAATAAAATCTTTTTTAAAAATTAAAAAATTAAACAATTAAATCAAATTTAAAAAAGAAAATGCCCATTAAATTAGTGGCTTCTTAATATATCTAGAGCATTTTATCACAAAAAGTCAAGGTTAGAGCCATCTGAATTAAATAAGTTCTCCCCCATTAGACCATTAGAGGAATTGGAACTTTTGGACGGAAGCTAATTGGTAGGGTCTGCAATCACATATCTCTAAAATTGCAAGGCAATTTTCTTTATTATGTTATATTGAAATGACATACTCTTGAGAAATTAGTTACTTTTTAATATCATCAAAATCAGGCAGCATATTATTTTATTTTTAAATCAATATCTTGGCTCACTTGACAGAATTCTGAGCAGACTTATTGATTGACCGTGAGTCTGGCATCCTAGCATAAGAATTCTAGAGGAAACCTGCCACAGTACAGAGCAGGATTAATTAAGAAGGGTATGATGATCTGATCATGCCATTTTCGAAGGGCACAGGTCATCTCATTAACTAGAAAATTAATTAGAAATTAATTAGAAACCCAGGGCATTTCTGGGCATTGATGGTCATGTGGGAAAATGAAGAACTTCGGATTTTGTTTACTCTTACTATGCCTGGCCCTTAATCATGAACCAGTATTGGCTGCTCATTCATCCCCCTGGAACTTCATATTGCTGATCTTGCTCCAGTGTTGGCCTCCCTTCCCCCATCCTTCTCCAACCTTGCCCCAGCACTACCATAGCCACCATAATCTTGCCATTTGAAATTAATCTGGAGGATTAGTAGGTGGGAGGAGGGTGACCAACCAACATCTGGGATGTAGTGTATGGGGGAAGGACTTTGAAAAACAATGCAAAAAGCCTATCCATCCTCAGAAGACTATAAACTAAAATAATTTAATAATATTTAATACTGTTGGTTGATAAACGAGACACTAAAATCTGGTGAAGCCCATGTGAATGCCTCAGCATTCATGAAAAACAAGACTGACTTAGATTGTTACGGGAGCTTACCTAACAGAAGTCTCAAACTGGTGCAACCTGTCAGCAATGCCATAAGAGACCCAGATTCTTTCTTTCTTCTCTGTCACTCTTAGTGTGTGGGAGTTCATTGTTAGGCTTATCTTTTGCTGTACCTCCAAACATCAAATCGGGATTCCAGTGAGGAAATTTGGTGAGAAGGGAAAGGGGCAACGAGGCAAAAGGGATTCTGCTGGTGAAGTCTGCCCATTTGTTCTGGAAGCGACTCTGTATCTCTGGGAACTTGTGCCTAAATATTCCTATGCTGGAACTAGTTGTCAGGGAGACCAGAAATTGAGTCATGTTAGCTGGATACTTTGCGGCTCTCAGCAAAACCCGAGTTCAGTTTCGAGAGAAAAATGGAAGAAGGAGATATTAAACAGGGTAGTAGCAGTGCTGGCTCACTCATAAAATGAGAAAAAGAAGACAGACATTTAAAAAAATCAAACATCCTGCAAGTTTAAAATCAGTCTCCTTAGTAATCCTTGGATATAAGAGGAAGAATTAAAATGCCATTCGTACCAATTATAATAATTATCATATAATCATATATTAAATATTATAAAACTAAATAAAATAATTATATAATTATATATATTTATATGAAAATATATATATTATATATATATATATATATATATATATATATATATATATATATAAAGCATACAACATAACCCCAAAGTGCTAGAGTTAAGATTTGGGACTTCATTTTTATTACTTTTTTTTAATAAAAATGAAGTTAATTGAGGAAACTATTTTTTAAAAAGCACAAAATTAACCAAATAAAAGAAGGAAATAGAAATTAGTTATGGTTAATCAGAAATCAATTAATTATAAAATTAAAAAGAATTACAATTGATAAATAAATACCAAGTCTGTTGTTTGAAAAGACCAATAAAAACCACAATAAAAGATACAAAGCATAGGCAAATCTAACCAAGAAAAAAAGGGAGAAAGTGAAAATATAATGAATTAGCAATTAAATAGAATCACAGATAAAGAGGAAAATTTTTCACTTTTAAGGCAAGTACAATTTTCAATGATAAATGGGATGACTTTGTTCAAACTAATAATTTCTATACAGATATAAATTACTGCAATTGACTCAGAAATAAGTTAAACTATTTTTTAAAACAATAAAAACGGTAAAAAAATATAACTTAAGAAAAAAACCTCTATTTTTTTAAGATTTTATTTATTTATTTATTTGACAGAGAGAGAGAAATGACAAGTAGGCAGAGAGAGGGGAGGAAACAGGCTCCCTGCTGAGCAGAGAGCCTCATGCGGGCCTCGATCTCAGGACCCTGAGATCATGACCTGAGCTGAAGGCAGAGGCTTAGCACACTGAGCCACCCAGGTGCCCCCCCCCAAAAAATCTCTATTTTTTAATGATGCTGGGACAACCATATATTGAAACCTATTGAAGGAAAGAGGGAAGGAAGAAAAGGAAAGAGAAAAGGAAGGGAAGAAGGAAAGAAATAATGAATCATACTATAACATAACACAAAGTAAAATATGAATAAATTAAATCTGATCTAATTTAAATAAATAATTCACCACTACCAGAAAAGTAAGAATTCTGAAATGCTAGAAAAATCTGTATATAAATAATCATATATACAAACCCAAAGTAAAAAGGAAGTCTGTTAATCATTTGGACAGATGTCAATAAAGGCTTCCAATAAATTCAATGTCCATCCTGGAAAAAAATTAAAAACTTTTAAATAGAAGGAAATTTCCTGGATATAGTAAAAATTATTTATCAGAAATCACTATTACACTATTAAATATGATCAATGATAAAATTATTGTCAGAAACAAAACAAGAATACTTGATTTCTTTCTGACAATTACTCAACATTGTTCTCAACGTTCTTCCAATGCATTTAGAAAAACAGAAGAATTAAGAGATATTCAAAATGCACAGAAGATAAGTCATTATCATTTTTGGCACATGAAATGTTAATCTGAGCTATGCTATGCTAATCTCGGGAAAGCCATAGCCAATGAAAAATTTGTTTTTGTTTTTTTAATCATTTCTTTCTTTTTTTTTTTTTAAAGATTTTATTTATTTATTTGAGAGAAACACAACAAGAGAGGAAACACAAGCAGGGGGAATGAGAGAGGGAGAAGCAGACTTCCGCGGAGGAGGAAGCCCAACCCAAGGCTCAATCCTTGGACTCTGAGATTATGACCTGAGCGGAAGGCAGCGACTTAAAGACTGAGCCACCCAGGCATCCCCCCAATGAAAACTTTGTAAAACTAACAGTGCTTGTTCAAAAAATATTATTTCTACAATAACAACCGGTAAAAGTTTCTATTCAGGACACCTGGGTGGCTCAGCTGCTTGAGCATCTGCCTTTGGCTCAGGTTATGATCCTGGGATTGGGCCCCATGATGGGCTCCCTGCTCAGCAGGAAGTCTGCTTCTCCCTTTGCCTCTACCCTGCCCCCACTTGTGCACAATCTCCCTCTCTTTCTCTTTCTCTCAAATAAAATATTTTTTTAAAAAAGTTTCTATTCATAATATACAAACAAGAACAACAAAAATTACCTATGTATAAACTTAAGATATATAATATATATAGGATCTAGACAAAGAAAACTGCGAAGTTTTGCTGAGAGGCATAAAAGAAATTTAAGCAAACCAGGAAATAAGCTGTATTCCTTGTATGGAAATTATGACAATGTTGTAGTTCTCTCCCAAATTATAAAATTAATGCAACAACAATCAAAAACCCAAAATGATTCTTTGGAACTTAAAGCAATTCTAAACTCATTTAGATGAACAAACTTAGAAGAAAGTTTTGAAAATGGTAAGGAAGGATTCCACAGCAGATATTAATATATTAGAATTGCAATAGCACTGGCACAGGAACTGATAGGACAATGGAACATAACAGACAGACCAAAAGAGATCCAATTTTATAAGAATGTAGTAGGTAATACATGAAAGCATTAGTTGTTCAATAACTAGTCACAGGGCAACTGGCTCAACACTGGAAACTCTCCAATATCATTCTCCTTATTCCAAAATAAATTCTAAATGGAAATAATTCTAAATGGAGCTTAATAAAATTTATAATACATATGTCTTTGTAAAAAATATATCATGGATCCAACTGAAAGGTAAATGACACCCCCCCCCCAAAAGGCAAAAGACAAACTGGGAAAAATTATTAAATAAGTACAACAGAGAAAAAGTTAAATACTTAACTGATAAAAGCGTTTTTATAATTTTATAAGTTGCTTTTTTTTTTCTTTTAAGAGCGAGACAGAGCATGTGAGTGGGAAAGAAAGGGGCATAGGCAGAGGGAGAGGGAGAAAAAGAAATTCTTAGTAGGCTCCACACTCAGTAGAGCCCAGTATGGGGCTTGATCTCACCACCCTGAGATCAGGACCTGAGCCCACACCAAGAGATCAGACACTTAACTGAGCCACCCAGGTGCCCCCTCCAAAAAAATTTTAAGGCCAAATTTTTATTAGATAAATAAAAAATACAAAATGCCAAAGAAACTCATGAAGTAATGTTTGAGCCTCGTTAATAATAAAAGGAATTCAGATTGGCAAAAATACAAAAAAAAGAATTCTCAGTGCAGGTGAGGGTGAGGGAATGAGCACTTTCTGAAGACAATTTGGTAATATGTATTAAAGCCCTAAAATGGGGAGTTTTGATCCTACAAGTCTATGCCCAGGAATTTATACAAAAAGGATTTTCATTTTTAAAAGTATTAAAAGGATGTCCATTGAAGCATTATTTATAAGAGCAAAATTAGAAATATTCTAAGTACAGAAAAACGGGATTAGTTACATAAAGCATGGTAAATCATACAACTCTGTTAGCCATTACAAATGATGTGCACATGACAAAATGTCAAATCCTATTTCAAAGTGAACGGTAAAGCAAACCCCTAATTGGAACTATGGTTAACTCTGAGTGGCTAGACTGTAAGAATTCATTTTCCTAATTGTATTTCTATTGTTTCTGATGAACATAGACTGTATTTGCAATTTCACTGCTAAGTTTAACATACAAAAAGTTGTGCCAAGTTGCAAAAGGCCTTGCATTTCAAGCTAAGAGGTTCTTAAAGCCTAAAAAATGCAGACAGGACATCTTCAAACTTCGAGGATCTTACTCCTGGCTAATTCTCTTCCATTCCCCTCTCCATTGCTCAGGATGAGCTCAGCAGCTCCCAAATGAGGTCTAAAAAAGGGAAGAAATCAGCCAAGGCTTGAATTCAACCTCTGGACCCCACAGGATGAGTATGTGAGTGGAAAACATCGCTCAGAGAAAGCCTGTGTAACAGTTCTTTTACGTATGAGGTTAAACAATCCAGGAACGTAGTGTGTTTCCATTTGAAAGGGCTGCCATGACAAAATATCACCAGCTGGCTGCCTTCTCACCCTTCTGGAGTCTGGAAGTCTTAGATCGAGGTGTCGGTCAGCAGGGTTGGCTTGCAGACTTCTTCTTCCCGTGTCCCCATATGGTCTTCCCTCTCTGGGTGTCTCCTTGCCCAATTATCTGCTTCTCATAAGGACACCAGTCATATTGGATTAGACCCTCCTAATGTGCTCTTTTTAACTTAATTACCTCTTTAAAGACCCTACCTCCAAGTAGTCAGTCTGAGGTGCTGAGGAGGGGAGTCGTGCAGAGGGGTTAGGACTCCAACATACAAATGTGGGGGGGAACACAATTCCGCCCACAACACAGGATTACCTTGAGACTTTTGTTATCCCAGCTGGAAATGGGTGGCCTGAGGTCGGTCTCATCTAGGATGATAAGCAGTACGGTACTTGCCCTAGGCTTCTGAGATGCTCTCTACAGAAGTGCTATCCTATCTTCAAGACACTTAGGATCTAGGTTTGGAGATGAGACATAATCATCACATTTGTTAAATGAGGACTGAGCATTGCTCTTGTTCTGTGAGGCTAGGGGTTGAACTGTCTACATTGGGGTGGTATGGTAGATGAGAAGAAAGTTTAAGAAGTCCCTTTCGGGACTGTGGGGAGCCAAAGAATCTCCTACATACAGGTCCATGGAAGACTTCCAGGTGGGAGCAGAAAAGTAAATCCTACTGTGTCCAGCACATAGGAAATGATGAACAGGCTTAATTCAAATTCCTGCTACTCTATAAATGAATGAACAGACTCCAACTTCTCTGTGGCTCATAAAAACTGATCCAGAGGGCGCCTGGGTGGCTCAGTAGGCTAAAGCCTCTGCCTTCACCTCAGGTCATGATCTCAGGGTCCTGGGATCAAGGCCCACGTTGGGCTCTCTGCTCGGCAGGAAGCCTGTTTCCTCCTCTCTCTCTGCCTGCCTCTCTGCCTACTTGTGATCTCTCTCTGTCAAATAAATAAATAAAATCTTTAAAAAACAAACAAAACAAAACAAAAAAAACTGACCCAGAGAAAACACCTATCTCTTTCCCTCCAACTTAGTCACGCATCTGAAGCCAAACCAAAACAAATGATCAGGCTTTACCTGCGCACCATATAACCGGAAATTACCCAAAGTTGACCAATAGGTGGTGCTCTTGCACCAGCACGTAAATAGTCCTTCCCCCACTCCCAGTGTGAAAATGAGCCACAGGAGCAAAAGAAACAGATGTTTCTTGGTGGATGCTTAAAACTGTAAGAAATTCAAGAGAGTCAATAAAAGTACTAAACTGCCCCTATTAGGACCTAAGACAAAGAGGGTCTGGGGGCTTATCAAGTCCCTTATCTTCTCTAAGGCTTACAGAGTTCTGGCAGATGACTTTTTCTCCCTCCTTGTTCTTCACTGTCTCGCATATTTAGCAGTCCCCAGCTTAAATATCCCTATCCTTAGTCAGCTATAAGGAGTTGTTGAGAAATTGGAAGTAATTTATATGCAGAAATGTTGAGACTGGATCTTAACAGAAAACCAATTCATGAGCCAAAATATCTTATCAATTTCCAAATATTTTATAATTCTAGTTATTTTCTTAAAGACTTCTGGAACGCCCATCCCTTCGTATCCTTTGTTGACTGAAAAATAACAGGACATCTGGGTGGCTCAGTTGGTTAAGCAACTACCTTCAGCTCAGGTCATGATCTTGGAGTCCCAGGATCGAGTCCCACATCGGGTCCCCTGTTGGGCAGGGAGTCTGCTTCTCCCTTTGACCTGCTCCCCTTTCATGCTCACTCTCTCTCTCATTCTCTCTCATACATATATAAATGAAATCTGTAAAAAAGAAAAGGAAGGAAGGATGGAAGGAAGGAAGGAAGGAAGGAAGGAAAGGAAAGGAGGGAGGGAGGGAGAAAAAGAAAAACAATTACTTTAGTACATCAAGAAATCTAGCTGGTGCATTTTAATATCAAAATTACCTAACCTCTCTCTCTGACCAAACTATTAGGCAATCTTCTGATTATAATATGCTTTCCTATACATAGCCTTCCCACAGGTAAAGGATGAGATAGCTAACATTATCCCCACAGTATACTAAGAACTATGCTAAATGCTGTACTTGTAATTCTCCAAGTAAGCCTGTTTCTTCTTCTATAAAATGGTGTTAACATATGAGACTTTTAGAGGATTGATTTGCTCAAGGTCAGAGTGAAAGCTGTCAAATCCATGCTAATTCCAGGGTTCACTTCTCAGCAGGTCCTTCTGAAACCCACTTTGCAACACTTCCCACCACCTTCTCTGCTTTGTCCTCCTACCACTTATCACGATGTAACATTTTACTTGTTCTGTCATTGTTGTTTCCCTAGAGCCTAGAACAGTGCCAGGCACATGGTAGGTACTCCATATAATTTGTTGAATATTTACTTCCATCTCTGTCAACTTGGAAAAAGAGAGCCTGCATCTACACTTGAAATAAGGATCCACTTTGGGGTGGGGACACCCCAAATTTCTGAGCAAGAACAGTAAGGGGCACACACTAGACCACAGTGATTTCACAAGTAGTGACCAAGTAATGTCTAGAGAGAGAGACTACTTCCCCTGGACACCCAACCACAGAGTCTGTCTTTTCCCTTTGAAATTTCTACAGCTACAACTGGGTGAACGCCAGTCATGTGTGCCCGCCATTGTTCAATGATCTACATGCACTGAGTTTAATCTCAGCTACTTCTCTTCATGTTACACATTGTCTAAATAAGTAATTTGTCCAAAATCACACAGTTAGTAAATGGCAGAGCTACAGACTTTATTGAACCTATGCTGACCTACTACCATCTAGAGGAGGTCATGAAGGGAAACTGTGCTATTGGTGTACATGGACACACCTCACTCCTCTGCCCCTGGCTCTTTTCTGCACCACAAAGAACTCCTGTCCATACATATGAACACTCAGCCTGGACATCCAAGCCTTGTCCATAGTCCCTACAAAATAGCCATTTTTTGGCCACTCTTCAGGCCAAGGAAAGGGCATACCAGAGAGTGAACCAAGGCCAAAGGCCCCTGGGGGCTCAGGAATGTTTAGGCCTGAAACTCTGGGGTCCTATGTACTGGGAACGTAGTTTAGAAAAGGGCAGCAGGTATGTGTTCCTCCAGATGAGCATGACCCCGGGCTCCAAGGGTTCCTCGCCTGCACAGGAGGCATGGCATGTCTTCTCGTAGAGGCTCAGTTGCCAAGGAGTTTAGCAGGAGGCAGGTCATCAGACACCTGTCAGAGCAACAGGATAAACCTCCAACCCCTCAATGTCAGAGTTCTCTCACCTGGGGGAATGAAAAGAATTTGGTCTACTTGTTCAGCTTCTCCTAGGTTCTTTGGGCATCCAAAAGATCTGACACATCCCAGAAAACCCAGACCAAGGGTTCCCCCTGAGGTCCTGGCATCTCCCTGGAGTCCTCCACACTCCTATCTTTGCCCTAGCTTTCCCTGATCCATGTACCGCTCTTACCAGCTGGTGCTCTGAGACCCTGCTTGACTGTTAGTCCTAGGCAGCAAGAGTGCCGGATGGAGTTACAACTGGGACATGGTGGAAGCCTACATACTGGTCTGCCATCATCCTGGGATGCCCTCCTAGTCTAGTTCTATTTATCTTGTTATTTTTAATTTTTTCTGCATAGCAGTCATTAACAATGATTATTACACCAAAAAGCATTTTCATTACAATCATGTGTATGTTCATGTTTTGATAAAAGTGCTATTTTCTCATCCCTTACAGAGGTTTGGCATAATCTCACAAAATCTGGAAAATATAGAAAAGGGAAAACCTGAATTGAATTGTGAAGGAAGCCTCAGCTGAGATGGTCACCTCCATATTGAGGAACAGAACAGCATTCATGAGGTAAATTCTCCCCCCACCCCGCTACTCTCTTCGGAGCAAAGGAAAGGATGGCAGCTTCCCATCTTTTCGTCAGCCCCATTCTGTCCAAGCACCTACAGGATAGCGTTCCCTACTTTCTGCAGCAACAGTGCAAGCAGAGGCCTCTTTCCCAGTTTCATTCCCTGCCCTGCAACTATTCAGTGAGCTAAAACAGGAGAGCCCCTGACATGTGATGATGCTCCCACCGAAGGCAGAAGCAGGAGAGCTGTGGAGAGCGCGATCTGGAACTTAGCAAAGATGATTACATCCCAAAGCTGGCTGATGAGAAATCTAACTGGAGACCATCTTTCTACAGAATTCTAAGCTTCCCAGAGACTTGCTGAAGAAAAACCTGGAGATGAGCTCACTTTTTAATTTAAGACTCTAAAGCCCCCACCAGACTGGTGTTTCATGTTGAGTGGAGACATCGGAAAGTCAAGTGTGACCTTGACATTCAGAGCACAGGGTCTCAACTGTGGATCTGCAAACAAGAAAAACAAAAAGGGGACTAGGAGGGGGTGAGTGAGGTTAGGCGCTCCCTTTTCCTTACTCACCAGGAGCACTTTCTTGCCTCTAAATAGTGTTAAGAGCGTATAAAGAAGCCAGCATCTTTCGGTCTATTCAGTTCTCAATCTGCTGTTCTGTAGAAAGAACACATCGTCCAGGACTGCTCTCCTCAAGAGGCCTATTACTGCTCACCAGGTTTCCCAGGGATAACCCCACTTGAGTCAATGCTGGACCATTTCCATAGAATAACACCATTCTCACATCCTGATCAAAAGTCAGTGAACAACCGCTTTTGCTGACAGGTACACTATCAATTTTGCTTTAAAGAGAGACTGTCTATGAATGTGTATTTACAAGATTCCCCGGTTCTTTAGCACCAGTGACCATTCCATTCAACAACATTTTGCTCCAATATTTATAAGTTAACAGCAATCGCTAAAAATCTGTATTATTGTCAAGTAGTTTGGTGAAACTCTTTTTTTTTTTAATAAGTTTTTTTTAAGATTTTATTTATTTATTTGACAGAGAGAAACACAGCCAGAGAGGGAACACAAGCAGAGGGACTGAGAGAGGGAGAAGCAGGCTTCCCGCCGAGCGGGAAGCCCGATGTGGGACTCGATCCCGGGTCTCCGGGATCATGACCTGAGCTGAAGGCAGTCGCTCAACCAACTGAGCCACCCAGGCGCCCCAGTTTGGTGAAACTCTTAACAGTTTTCTGTATTTTTCTTTGCAGAGGAGGAGGAAACTTTTTATTAAAACCAGAATCAAGGGGCGCCTGGGTGGCTCAGTTGGTTGAGTGACTGCCTTCGGCTTAGGTCATGATCCCGGAGATTCGGGATCGAGTCCTGCATCAGGCTCCCTGCTCGACAGGAAGCCTGCTTCTCCCTCTCTCACTGCCCCTGCTTGTGTTCCCTCTCTGGCTGTGTTTCTCTCTGTCAAATAAATAAAATCGTAAAACAAAAAACAAAAAACAAAAAAACCAGAATCAAACTGAAACAATAAGGATGGTACGCTGAAGAGTCTGTCATCTCTGATGTGATCCTAGGGATGGGAGTTCAGTTTTAATTTTAAAAACAATATAGATTTAATGTAAAGCAGAGATTATAAAAATATAAATATCTGGCCCTTCCACCCTTCCCTTTCCACCCCCCTGAAAAAATAAATGTTAATCATTAGAAGTATCTCAGCCTACAACTTCTTTATGCTCCTACAACCATGTAATGGGCAGGGAGGCTGAGGTATAAGCATAAACTTTTTCTAACTGCCACTGACTGTCAAATCTCCTTCCCTTGACATAGTGGCTCACTTTATATTTCAGCCTAATTCTGGGGTTTTCCACCCCTTTGGGGATGTTGGAATGGTCTTAGTTCAGTTTTCCATCTTCAATCACACATATGATTCATTGTTCTCCTTCCTACTTCCACCCACGCCCCAGTTCATGCAAGACGGATGGTTGCAGCTGTCTCCCCTCAATCACCTCCCTCTCCTGCATACTTACCCTTTGGAGTTAGGGGAGGGAAGAAGAGGAGGAAAAACACAATCCCATAACTGACTAGCAGAATTGCTCATTCCCTTTTGATTCTGGTTGCTTCTCTAATTGACTGGCAGCTGCTCAGTGTGTTGGCAGATCTCCTTCAGGGGTACATTAGTTGGTGGTTTGTTGCCCTCCACAAGTTGTGCTCCCTTACAAACTTAAGTTCTCCCTCTCACCCAATACTTGTCTTTCACAGAGGGGAGGACAGGGAAGAAGTACCAGTGCTAGTTTCCCCTGATTACATATTCATATCTTGTGATCTTTTTTTGCTACTCTTATAGTCTCTCTACACAAAGGTAAGCAAATACATGTAGACAAATACAGGATTCTAACTCTTCTCTTCATGTTCTGCTGAAGGGTAACTGCCCAGGGTGTGGCACACAGCAAATGCTTACTAAATGATTAGCTTTATGATTCCATCATATAGTCTCTCTTTCTTTTTTCTTCCACATTGGTCACTTTTTTCCCTATATCTTAAAGAGTATGTGATGTATTTTCTTCAAAATGTTTGTGTGGGTTTTTTTGGTTTTTTGCTATGAGATAATACTTTGTGAGATGCTTTTTCATTAATTCTTCGGAGTAATCTTCCACTCTCTTAAGCATGGGATCCATGTTGCTTCCTTCTTCTATTTGCTCCTTCTTTATGAGGCCAGTCTATTGTCTTGCAGCCTATGAATGCAAACATTTACTGAATGAAGAGGTACTGAATAAATGAGTACACAGTTCTCATTAATCCTTTTAAACGGAGTTAGAGAATAAAGCTGGATGTAAGGCAGAAGTTTTATTAATTTTCTGAAAAATAATGAAAGCTCTGTTTAATGGCTACTAATTTAATATGAATCTTAGTAATAATAGTAAGCATAATGTTAGATCTTTTTCTCTTGCAAATGAAATTTGGTGATAGAATTTTATGCAATAGCATGTTTTGTACAAACTTGGTAGGATTTCAGCTTTAAAAGAACAGGCATATGCTGATTTTTCAATGATACATTTTTTAATGGAGCCACAAGAATACTGTTATTCTAAAAGCTAAATTGGATCCAGAGTATTTCAGATGCTTACGCTATCAAATATAGACCTATTTTATCCCATAACCCTAAAATATTACAACCAAAGGTTTAATTTACTTCATATTCTACTTATTTCTAATTTCTTTCACATTTAAACACATCCACCTAATAAAGATGTCTGTATGTTATCCCAAATGATTTTTGGGTTGCCTTCCCCCAAAAAACTATGTGGCACTTTTTCAGGTAGCTGAAATCCTTTAGTTTGCAGCTCTCCTCCCGACTGTAGTGAACACTCTTCAGTGTTTCTGTGGTTTTGCATTTCTTTGCTTCCCGTAAGTCAGATAAATGTCTAGTTAGCTCTAACAGGGCTTTAGTCATACTACTGGATCTTTCATGTTCTTAGTTACTTCTATAGCAACCTCTCTGAACAGGAAGAATCCTATATTCTTTTCTTACTCTATCTGGTAAGACTACAGACTTGTGGGGTTTTTTGCCTGTTTTGTTTTTGTTTTTAAATTCTAAATAACTGCCAGGGCGAGGTCTGACTCCATGGCCAGAATTCCAAATGACAAATAACACAATAGCTCATCATCAATACTTTGTGGAGGAGACAGCATAAGACAAACACCCTAAAAGAAACTCCTTATTTTTGAGAATGAACCTGAGGCAAACCTGAGGCCTGGCATAGCTGAAGAATGATGATACACCCTGGAAATTAAAGTCCAGTTAATCAGTTCTTAGTACCCTGTGCTGTACTGAGTCACTTGGTACTAGACACTCGCACCTGGTGACCAGGCCAAATACTGCAGCGGCTCTGGGCAGTGGTAGGGAGCACCCCTGGTGATGAGTGACAGGGAACACCCCCTGATAGTAGGGAGTGGAAGGGAGCAGGACGGATGGCGAGAGCGTGAGGATATGGAAATTCCATGAGGGATGCATGCCAAATGGGGAACCTGGAGGTTTAGAAAGCCTGCCCCTCCAAGAAACATGCTGCTTTGTCACCTATTTTGTGGAACTATCTATATGAGCCTCCACATCCTTCACCATTAAAAAACATTGTATCTTCTACGTCTGTTATGGGGTGGGGTCTATCAATCATACAACTGTACTCTGGTGACAAGTGTACAACCTTGGAAGTTAAAAACAAAAAAAACCCTTATTCAAACAGGTTTAACCTAAGTAAGGGGAATTTAATACCCCATGTGTATGAAATATTCATAGATATTTCTGACTTCAGGAAAGGCATGAACTAGTAGCCAGACAATATCACCAATAACCTGACTTCCTGTGGTTTCTACTCTGCCTACCTCAGCGTTAGCTTCACTAAACAACGATTCCACAGGGTCCTCAAATTGCTCCAACACTCCCAAGGTTCCTGCTTCCTCATTAGTATCAGCAAGGGAAAAGAGAACATATTTGTTCCAGCATTTCCATAAAAAGTTCCAAGATTCACTCTCATTGGAGTAATTCAGCCAGATCCAAATACTGTGGCCAAAGACTAGCTTACATGAAGTCACTGGTGCCAATCCCATATCCAGATGGGAATTTTTCTTCTTAGAACCAACTCAAACATAAATCAAGAGCCATGTATGCTGAAAGGCCTAAAGTCCATACAAAATTATAACCAAGACAAAAATAATAATTCTCTCCCTCTGGCTATATATTTGGCATGAGATTATACCATATTTCATTTTAAGAATGTTCAAAGCAGAGCTTTAAAACAGCAGAAAAACTGGATGTGATTCATGTGCAACATCAGGAAATCAGTTTTAAATAATTCACAGTACATCTACATAATAAAATACCATGTCAGCAGTTTTCAATCTCCTGTATCTCAAAATTCATTTATATTTTTAAAAATTATTGAGGACTCAAAAGAGCTTTTGTTAACGTGGGTTATATCTATCACTATTTGCCATTTTAGAAATTAAAACTGAGAAATGTTTAAGAAATGTTTATTAGTTTTTTAAAAAGCAGCAGTAAACCCATTACATGATAACATAAATACATTTTACAAAAATATTCCTCACAAAAATAGAAGAATGACATTGTCTGGCTTCACACAAGTGGCTAGAGTCTCAGATCTGCTCCTACATTCAACATGCTCTTTTGGTTGAGGTACATGAAGAAAGGGAGACCTTAAACAGGTATGCAACTGGAGAAGGGTAGAGTATTTTAATAGCTTTTCCAGATCATTGTAGATACTCTTCTTTGAAATTATACCACAACTAGACACCTATAGTTTCTTAAAGATTGGGTGCAGTATGCAATCTGAAACCATATAAATGAATGTTTTCACACTCGGCTACATCAAAATCCATTGGCCCACTGTGTGGTTTGAATGAATCTTTTACTCATGCATGATTTTATAAGATCATGTATTAGTCATCTAGACAATATTAGTTCACTGAGTTGTGCAGACCTTCTAAATGTTGACAATATCATTGTAAGATGTCAAAAACTTTGTTAATCATATGAATAATATCTCATTAGAAAAGACTTTATATTATGGGAAGCTCTCAAACTCCTGTCAGCAGACAGAAGTTTTCCAAAACTATAAATCCTGCCAGAAATCTCAGATTTTATCATTGCCAACAAATAATCAGTTTTTCTTGAAGTGACAGGATGGCTTCATTCAATTTTGAGAAAATATTCACCAAATGCCCAAGTTTCAATAACCAATCATAGTTTTCTATCAGTCATTCTTTTCAGTAAGAAATGGTATTCCATGAAAAAAGAACTAATTCAACTCACAATTCAAACAAGAGCTTTTCCTGAAGACAACCATCAGACTTGGGTACAGAGCAGAAGTGTTTTATACATACTTGCCATTTCATCACACAGAAGATTGAAAAGATGTGTGTTTAAGGACTGAGAATTAATAAAGTCAATAATTTGGTGTCATTGCCTTGATTTGCGCTTAAGTACCAGTGGTTTCACTCACGACTGCTTTGCACCCTTAATGCAAATAACACAGGACAAAAGGCACATAACACCCTGGTATTATGAAATAGTTTTGCCTTTGCAAATTTCCTGAAGGAGTCTCAAAAATTCCTAAAAGTCTGCAGACCACAGTTTCAGAAGCACTATAATACATAAAGCCATCAAAAAAGATTCTATGGAAAACAATTTAATGACATGGAAAAAGAGATGTTCATAATATACTCAAGTGAAATATAAATTTGACTCTCTAATTCTATTTCTAGAAATAATCTAAAATAGAAAAAAAAGGGCAAAAATCACCAATACGGAAGTGATTATATAAAATATAGTATATTCACCATATAGAATGGCGGGGAGCTGTAAAAAACAAGACAGACCAGTATAGTACTGACATGGAAAGGTCTTCATGACATATTAACTGAAAAGAGTTTGTTGTAGAAAATTGCATACAGTGTGATCTAATTCACTTTAAAAAATAGGAATATATGTGTAGATATATATGCGAAGGCAAGTAAATGTGTAAGGAATGACTAGAGAACTGTAAATCACATATTTAATAGGAGTTACTTTCTGGAAAGGGAATGGTAATGAGATGTAGGAAAATGGGAATACAGGGAACTTTCGTATTTTAACTTAAATGTTTTACAAAGAAAATACATTCAGTACTATTCATGTATCAGACTAAGAAAAGCAGTGAATACAGAGGCTTAGAAGGATATACAGAAGGGGTTAACTGATTATCTGCTGGTAGACCTACTGAGGATTTTTATTTTTTTCTTTTCATCTCTCCAGATTTTCTAGTTCTTCTACAATATTTCTTCTTTATTAACATTGATTTTTAGCTACAAAAACGTCAGTTAAAGGCTGTATGGTAAATTGGTTAAGGCGGTATTAACTATGGTCCACCAAACTCAGGGTCAGAGTATGGGTTTCGAAAGCGAAGTCTCATGTGCTACATCAAGAGCTATTAGAATCAAATTCAAACATCCTCAAAAACTAAAAGTGCTCAAGGTAATTAAGTAAATAAAAGGTAAGATATATATATATATATCTTTGTAATATTCAGTAAGAAGGAACTTAGTACTTGAAAAATAACAAATAGCATACAAAGTACAAAGTGCATGAGTGCCTCATGAAGTTGATCTCCTTTTTACACTATTTTTTCCTACTTGCATGAAACTCAAGAATGCTTCATTTTCACTGGTCTGTTCCACTAATACCATTTATCAATGTGTGTAAGAGTTTCCTGTAAAGACAGTAAAGATAATTTGTAAAAATAACTATGCTTCCTTCATTCACAAGAAAGAACTCTGGTAACACATGAAGATTTTCTATCATACATGTAATCATCATGCAACTACCGGTCTGTTATTTATATCAAATCAGCACTCCTTAAAATTTCCAAACATGCTGTTGAAATAAATAAAGAGATTAGAAAACAGAGCAGTAGCACAGTTTCTTAAAGCAAGCTTAAGGCAGACTAATTTATTTATTCTATTCTATGATGTACTCACTCAGGCTCTCAGAAGATTCAACTTTAGTAAACTGAACAAGGCTGTTTTAAGATGTTAGCTGTTCAACAAATGGGTTAGTTTTACTTTTGAGATTAGAATAATTTGTAAACTGAAGTAGTGGTTGCTACTATTTTCAGAAATGAAACACAGCTCCCTTCTTGTAATACAGTAAGACACACACAATTCCTCTGGCAATTGCCAGTTTAACTAAAAAGACCTTTATTTTTTGTTTTGGCCATTGATTTCTTGCAGGTATCAGCTAAAGTCTCATCACCTTTGGCAAACCACTTAGGTAATTTTCTCTTTGAAGTTACAGATGCAGGCTGTAGGAAAGAAACAGAAAAAGAAATATTTTAATGTTGAAAATGTTTATCAGGGGTGCCTGGGTGGCTCAGTCATTAAATGTCTGCCTTCGGCTCAGGTCGTGATCCCAGAGTCCCGGGATCGAGCCCCATATCAGGATCCCTGCTCAGTGGGAAGCCTGCTTCTCCCTCACTCACTCCCCCTGCTTGTGTTCCCTCTCTAGCTGTGTTTCTCTCTGTCAAATAAATGAATAAAATCTTAAAAAAAAGAAAAAAATGTCTGTCAGTTGTAGAAAGTAACATAGGCTATACTGTATATACCACACCCACCACCCTTCACTTGCTGAATAAAACAAAATAGTGAGAGCCACAGAATTTATTTCTGGATCAAAAAGAATAAGAAAGACAAAAATCGCTATATCATTTCTTTAGGCAATTACCTGCCATCTTGTTACCTGTTCTCAAGCACTCAAATGTACACACTCATTTGAGAAGGAAAGAACTGCATATTATTTCAGATTTATGTCTCGTGTATTTGGCTTGGGTTGACCCAAATGGTTCATGTTCTGAGGAAGGCATCTGCTTAGGCACACACACAAGCACATACATCCACCCACATGTACACACTGACACAGACACACAGAGAATCACATTAAGCATTTGAAGAAGCATGTCTTTGTGTGTCTGCAATGGCTGACTGAGCAGCAGAGTGGTCCAAACGCTGTCAGTGCCTTACAGAGTTGCTGGGACGTAACAGATACGCAAAAAACATTCACTGAATAAAATGAAAAAAATTTGTTTTTTGGGGCGCCTGGTGGCTCAGTTGGTTAAGCGACTGCCTTCAGCTCAGGTCATGATCCCGGAGACCCGGGATCGAGTCCCACATCAGGCTCCCTGCTCGGCAGGAAGCCTGCTTCTCCCTCTCTCACTCCCCCTGCTTGTATTCCCTCTTTGGCTGTGTTTCTCTCTGTCAAATAAATACAATCTTTAAAAATAATAATAATAAATTCGTTTTTTGTCTTGGAGACTCTTGAAATTTGCTAAAAACTGGAAATCCTCTTCTAAATGTACACATACATAATACTTTGCACAATTTTAGGGGACTTAGGCACCAAATGAAGCCTCAGGACCCTAAGTTAAAAGTTCCTGGAAAAAAAAAAAAAAAAAACCAAACCTTTAGGAACCCAAAGGCAGTGGTTCTGTATTATATGATCTGCACTTGAAAAAGATAAAACAATTTTGAGTTATGTTCCATAAGCATAAAATCGTATTAATTAGTGTTATCTCAGTTTGACAAGAGCCACAAACTAACGTGACAAATCATTCTAAGCCAAGTACACCTTGGAATCCAGCAGAGTTAATTTAGTCATTAGAACTATCTGAAGGATTTTATGATAAGGTGACCTCAATCTAAGTTATAATGTGTCTGTTAGCTTAAAGTAAAAAGCATAATTTATTCAATTTCCAGAATGAAAACTCTGTATTTGGCTCACTGATTACTTGTTATGTTTTATTATGTTTTCTATAAAACATATTATGTTTTCTATAAATTGGTTTCAAAAGATTTAAGGGTAGGGAAAAAAGTAAAAGATCCTTAGTAGAAAACTGTGAAACCTTGTATTTAGAAAAAGTTAAAGTGAAACAAACTATTAGCTACTTCGGCTTAATTAAAGAAATCCAATGAAGAAGAAATAGCTATTCACACTTTAGCAAAGCTGAAGAAAAAACAGGCTAAGGATAAGAAATTTCCTCATAGGGAAAAAAAGTCCAGGAGAACAGATTAGATTTACATACACTGTATGACACAATATTTGACTCAGAAATAATAAATACTGGGAATATAAAATGGCACAGACAAAAGGCATTTTGGCAGAAATAAAGTTGGTCGAGAAATACTTATTCTCCCCATCAGGTCTTATTAATCCCTTGCAGCCTTGCAATTAGAGTTTGAACACCTATATGCATCTGGAGAAAGGGATCAGTGAAGATGATAACAAAATCAAAAAGCACAACAGAGCATGTGAACAGGAACAGAGCAGAGAAAAAACCCTAAGTCCTGTGCCAAATATCATGGAATAAATAGGGACTGCCAAACAAGACAGAACTAGGTTTGAGTTAGTTCTTACTGAGTCACTTGCTAAATGTATGGCCTTATGAATGTTATTTCAGCTCAGTTTCTTCGCACAGAAAATGAGAATAACAGTACATCACATCACTGGATTACCTGGAGGGTCAAGTGAGAATATATGCAAACTATCAAAACACATCCTGATTTATTCTTGGCATTCATTAATTAGTAGCTAATATCATTTAAAATGATTTATCTTCTATAATATTTCTACAGATGATCTTCAGTATTTAGCATACTGTTATAATAACGATTCTGTTTCATTGAGAAAGAGGGAATATGTTTACTTACTCTAATTGTATCTTTTGAGTCTCAACAATAAGTATTTGGAGAGACTTTAATTATGAGAACTGAGTCACCTACAGAAACAATGCCTTTCAGTGACTACTTTCTTCATCAGTAGACAGCTAAAATTCCCAGCAATCATAATAAGATTTTCAGGGGGTATTGATACCTTTTTGATACCTCAAATTCTATTATCATTAATTTGAAAGCACAAAACACTAACTTGTTTGTTGAGTATATGTGAGCATACCTATGTAAGAAAAGAGAAATATGTATTTTATATTCACATTTAATTTCATCTAAACTAAGACATATCTAAAAACAGTAATTATCAAGTTGGATGTAGCTACCATGAAAATTACTTTATTAATTTAATTTTACCTGTAAATGAGAATCTGTAAATAAATCTGTTTCTGAGTCGCTGGTTGGCTGATTCCAAGAAGTTAGTCTTTGGGAATTTTTGTGACTTTCATCTTTTGGTGGAAAATCACGAGGATGTTTTCCATCAACCTTTAACATTGTTATAAAACACAAAACACTTACAGCATGCACTATTTTCTTAGCAAACAACACAAAACAAAAATTATACCTAAAAAGCAAAGCTTAAGAAAATTCTAATTGTTCTGAAGTACTGAAGTTTAACAATAATTACCATAATATTATTCATAAAGCATTTTTTTCTGCTGAGTATCTCAGAACAGTTTATAAATACTACTGTATATTTTAATTTATAATGAAACTTAGTGGCAGGGCAGGAAATATCACATACATTCTCTCTTAGGCAGTGAAGAAAAATAAGGGAAAAAAGTGCTTTGGGGGAGAGGGTTCTGGGAAGATGGTGGAAGGAGCAGCACAGTTTTTTAATCTCTCTGAAGCCCACCATTAAAAGAGAATTGACAGGACAACCCAAAACTCATAATCTACATTTACAATGAAATAAAGTTTAAAGGTATCCCAAGGAAATCCAAACACTGAGTATGTAAGGATAAAGCACCAACAGCCAGAGACCTGCAGAGTACTATTTATGTATGGGAGAAAGCAGAGACAAGCAGTGAGGTGCCTAAGAACAGAAGAACTACAAAGTAGCCCACAGGCAGACATCAGAAACCATGGTAGATTAATGTGAAGACAGCATCTGAAAATGGGAGGGCTTCTGCCCAACCCAATAGCAAATGACTTCCAAGGAGTCTACAATGGTGTCTTCAATAGCTAACGCAACTGGTTCCTGTGAATGCTCCTGACCAGTTATCATGCTGCCTCCTGAGAGAACTACTGGGGTAAAATCAAATCAACAGTTCAAGTAAAACAGAGACAAAGGGAAGAGTGGCGGAGGAGTATATCTCATAAACTAAGTTTCCATATTTTAAACAGCTACATAAAATACCAGTAGAGAGAGAAAATGATCTTGAAACATGGTTTCTTTTGAAAGTGCAAGAAAACTAATTTCACATGAAAATGAACAACAGGATAATATTAAGGTCAAATGGGACACCAGAAGACTTGCTAAGACACAGAATAAAACTGTAACCTCCTAACGTGAGTTGAAAAATATAAGAAAACTATTCAAAACATGAAAGAACATCATAAATCAAAATCAGAAAAAGTCAAAATGGAAGGGGAAAGTTAAGAATTAGAAGCAAAAGGAAAAATGTAGAGAAGTGAATATTAAACTATGAAGAACATAGCAATAAACATAACAGATTCTGTCCAGAGAAATAGGAAGTAAAAAAGAAGATGAAGAGAAAATTTTAAATTAAAAAGAAATGAAGAACTAGAAAGAATTCATAAAAGTGACAAATACTGCACCTAGCCAAAGAAGATCCAACACAGAGATAGTTGAAGTCCCTGAAGAAGAAATATAAAGCAACGGGACAAATACTAAAAAGTCAAAGTTAAGAAGACTTTCCAAAAATTTGAAAAAAAGATATACTTAACCCACTGTGTACCTGCATATTTTGAATCAGAACGACCAATATCAAGACAGAATCTTTCTTCATTAAACATAGGCATGATTGAGCTTCAATCTTAATAGCAATCACAACAGATGTAAAACTAACAATGCATCAACAAATACAAAAGAATTTGTTTTGACATTATTTTTTATCAGAATTCTCATATTCATCCAATGAAAGAGACTAAGAGATACAAATCCAGATCATCAAAGAAGATTAATGTTAACAGGAAAGATCTGAAACCAGAAACCTCCAACAGACTCTATAGGATTCATAGCAGTCTTCTATACTTGGGAGGCAGATGAAAGAATAATACTTTGGCTGGCTCACTCATCTCTTAATTTATTTCCTAGCCCCAATATCCCTGCTCCCCAAAATGGGAGAGGGGTAAAATCCAGAAGGCTCAGCATGACTTCTGCCCATCCACCCAGCACCCCCAAAGTCTCCCTACTCTGTTGTCTGCATCTGATGTTATAAGGGAAAAGCCAAATGCTAATATGTGATTAAAATAATATTTCATATAAATGTGTACCAATAATCAGGAAAAACTATCAAGTTTCACCTTTTCTTTTACTGGTAGGTAGAAGCTGGGGGGAAAAAAACAAGGTTTTAGGCACTTGGAATAGATTTCAGAAATAAAAGGCTGGGAACAGAAGCTAAATTTCACTACCACGACTCAACATATTTTCTTTAAATATCCTTCTCACACTACTTCAACTGTCTAAATAATGTACAGAATTCCATTAATCAAATTCCATTAGGTTATCTAGGTCATGTCTATATACAAGCCTAACTGAAGTATGGAATATAAAAAGACCAGCGCCTCTTATTTTTAAGCTATTGAGAAAATTTAGAAAATTCCGGTTTAACTCCCGGAAATCCTATAAAGACTATCTTAGAACTAGAATGGAATCCCTAATGCACTCTATGAGCAAACATCTACTACCATGCTCAATTTCTGATTTAGAAACTAAAATAATTTTTAGTTAGTTATTAATTTTTGCAACTTTTTTCATGGAGTCATACCATTTTACACCTGGAAAATACCGAAGGCTAAATTTTCAAATTTATATAATCATTTAATAGAATCAACATAAAGAATAGTTATCTCATACAACGTACAGAGCAATAATTTCCAAAGCATTTAATTTTAGTAAAACTAAAATAATACTAAATAATACTAAATTCATGGTCTTTCTCAGAAATATATTTGGTATATGCTCAGGACCATCGGCAACAATTATCCTTGTACCTAAGAGATTCAGGATGACAGGAACAGAGCAGGATGAATGACAGAATGAGAGACAAACTAGTTTGGGGGCATTCATAATTGAATTCATTTACATAACTACATAAATTGCCATATGTTCAAAGCCAATATTAACTATGTCTATGAAAGAAAAAGAATTTCCAATATATATAAAATCCGTATGAGGTATAAGTAAAATTTTAGCTGACATTTCACACAAAACTCTAAATAGATGGGTTACATTCCCCCCCCCCTTTTTTTAAAGATTTTATTTATTTGACAGAGAGAAACACAGCTAGAGAGGGAACACAAGCAGGGGGAGTGAGAGAGGGAGAAGCAGGCTTCCCGCTGAGCAGGGAGCCCGATGTGGGACTCGATCCCGGGTCTCCGGGATCATGACCCGAGCCGAAGTCAGTCGCCTAACCAACTGAGCCACCCAGGCGTCCCACATTTCCCTTTTTCTGTTGTTTAAAAAAAAATTTTCTCAGATAAGATTTATGAAAAAGGAAATGGAGCACAGATTCAAAAGAGTAACCTTATATCAGAATTTATAACAGTTTAAAAAATACAGCATTTTAGTGTTAGAATATGCCAACTGAACCAACTGACAATGTATGAAAATTCTACATATAATTAACACCTTGGTATTAGCACTCACTTCTTCCCTGCTTCTCTTAGAACTTGAACAGCTCTCTTCAGAGTTGGGGAAATATCTCTTTCTGTTGGAAGCACATGAAAGCTGGTCTAACAGTCTGTTGTCAGAGTCTTTTTCCAGGATAAAAAGTACCATGTGGATAAGGTACGTGTCAATGTTTTCAGGAACCAGCTTTCTAATTAGTTTAATTTGATTTATATCTGTAAAGGATGAAAAAAGTAAGAGTTAAAAATAAGTTACATAAAACATTTTAGAAAACCTATGAGCTGGAAATAGTGAAATATTCTGTAGAAAGGGAGGAGCAAGGTGTTAGAAGAAAATGTTTCTCTTTTGAATGTCTATAGCCCTACAAACAAATGAAGTGAAGCATGTCCTCCCCTCACCCCTCACCACCTGCTGCCCTTGCTTCCAAGACTTAAAGTCAGGTCAATGCCACTGACTCTGCATAAATGTTTCGAACTGCTTCTTGTGAGGTGCCCTGAGAACCAAAATTACCTTTCATAGAATTGTTTCTAAAGGAATTATGCGCCAAATTCCAAACACCTATTACAATTATTTTTTAATAGAACTTATTCTTAAAATAGAAGCTAATCATACTTGTAAATAAGATGCTAATAAAAAAAGATCCTTTCAATGGATATTGGAGCATAACAAAACATCAACTACTTAAAATGCATATCAATATCAACTAAATGAGTTCTGGGAAAGAAATCACTTATTTTCACAATCAAGGAATTAATTTTTGTAATTCAACAGAACCAATTCAGACTGTGTGTCTTCACACCTTTTATAAATTATTTAGCAATCTCCTAAAGACCACTACCTTTGTTTCAAGCACTTCCAACACATTCATCTAGAATGCCCTAGAGATCATAAAACTAAGCAGCTTAGTTTCACCCATCTTCATGTACTTATAAAACCGGTATCAAACATTTCGGACACCCAATTCGGATTAACAATCAGAATCCAAGTATTTTTAAATGCCACCCTGAAAGGTGGTCTTTCAATTATTCCATGTTTCAAGGTTTATATTCTCCTTTCTTCCAAAGATCTTACCTTGCTCCTGAACTTCAAAAAACCTGCAGTTAAATTAAAACAAAACAAAACAAAACAAAAAACAAGAGGAGGTCTCTGAGTGGCTCAGGGTCCTGGGATCAAGACCCACTTGGGCTTCCCTCAGTAGGGATCCTGCTTTTCTCTCTCCCTCTCCCTCTGCCTGTACTCTTTTGCATGCACTATCAAATAAATAAAATATATTAAAAAAAAAAAAAGTATTTGTCAGAAAGAGAGAGAGAGAGAGATTGAGAATGAAAAGGGGGAGTGGCAGGCAGAAGGAGAAGCAGGCTCCCCACTGGGCAAGGAGCCCAATATCTTGGGGCTTGATCCCAGGACCCTGGGGTCATGACCTGAGCCGAAGCCAGATGCTTATCCAACTGAGCCACTCAGATATCCAAATAAATAAAATTAAACAAACAAACAAACACCAACAAG
Source organism: Spilogale gracilis (assembly GCA_004023965.1). NCBI lineage: Eukaryota > Metazoa > Chordata > Mammalia > Carnivora > Mephitidae > Spilogale > Spilogale gracilis. Next base: position 49,096 of record PITA01000578.1, read on the forward strand.
AAAAGGTTACCCAGCTAATAGAAACCAGGACCATGGGATATATATTTAGTCTGTACTCTTTGTTACTTTAAAGTGTTTAAGATGTAAAACTGATCCTAATCAAAATTTTGGAAAATAAGATTACCTCTACATGTAATAAAATTAGCAATATGACGAATATATCTATCAACCAACTAAAATTCTATTTGTCCTTCAGTCATTATGCCATCCAAATACCACAGAAATTTGGCCAATTTTACTACGTCATAATTTCTTTTTTTTTTAAATTTTATTTATTTGAGAGAGAGAGAGAGAGAGAGAGAGAGAGAGAAAGACTGACAGCATAAGAGGGGAGAAGGTCAGAGGGAAAAGCAGACTCCCTGCAGAGCTGGGAGCCCTATGTGGGACTCGATCCCAGGGCTCCAGGATCATGACCTGAGCCAAAGGCAGTGGCCTAACCAACTGAGCCACCCAGGCACCCTACCTCATTAATTTCTTAATGGCTGAGACAACTTCTTTTTCATGTGTCTAATAAAACTTACTTTGAGTTCCCTTTCATTTGTCTTTACTTTTTCTTTGAAAACAAAATGTCCCAAAGAACATTACATTACACATTTTTTTCCATATTTCTAGATTCTTAGATGTGTTAGACACATTTTATGTTTTGATAGGTATTGCCAAACTACCTCTGTAATTGTGCTTCTGATACAATGAGTACTAACCACATGTAGCCACTAGGCACCTGGAATGTAGCTAGTATGGCTAAGAAAATTCATTAATTTAAGATTAAATTTAAAAACTGATACTTGAAAAACAACTGACACTTGATTCAGTTATTGGAAACGTTTTAAGTATGTCTGGAACACATAAGAGTACCTTCACCTACTTTATTCAATTGTAAATTTTATGAAAGCTAAACACTAATCAAGTATTTTCCATTAAATTTGGCATCAGAATTGAAATATGCTATAAATATAAAATACATCCTTGATTTCAAAGGCTTAGTACAAAAAAATACATAAATGTCTCATTAATAATTCTATATTGATTATTTTAAAGTGGTAACATTTTTAATACACTGGGTTAGTTAAATTATATCATTAGAATTAATCACATCCGTTTATTCTTGCTTTTTAATTTTTTTTTTATTTTTAAATTTATTTTTATTTAGGGAGAAAGTGCAATCAGGCATGTGAGACACCTGAGATGGACAGAGGCAGCGGGAGAAGGAGAGAGAAGAAGAGGGAGAGGGAATCTTAAGCACACTCCACCCTGAGCATGGGGCTAACACAGGGCTCAATCCCAGGACCCTGAGATCATGACCTGAGCCAAAATCAAGAGTCGGAGGCTTAAACGATGGCTACCCAGGCGCCCCTACTTTTTTTTTTTTACTTTTTTAACATGGCTAATAGAAAATTAAAAATTACATACTGTGGATAACATATGGACTTGTTGAATCTCTATGCTGTAAATCTGAAACTAATGTAATGTTGTATGTCAACTATACTTCAATAAAAGAATTTGTTTTGATTTAAAAATAAAATTGCAGGGGCGCCTGGGTGGCTCAGTTGGTTAAGCGACTGCCTTTGGCTCAGGGCATGATCCCAGAGACCTGGGATTGAGTCCCACATCGGGCTCCCTGCTCGCAGGAAGCCTGCTTCTCCCTCTCTCACTCCCCCTGCTTGTGTTTCCTCTCGCTGTGTTTCTCTCTGTCAAATAAATAAATAAAATCTTTAAAAAAAATTGCATATGGTTCATATCATATTTCTTCCTGGATAATGCTGCTTTACAAAAACCATACAAATTTTCCTGTACTCTAGCCAACTAACACAACTACATTCTATTAAGTTCATCTTCTTTAATGGGCATTTAAACATTGGATAAATAAACTATACACCCTTAATTTCATCACACTGTAAATGTATATTTTACAAGATAAGTTTTTGGAAACATACTTCAATAATCTTGAACTATCATAGCATCATGAATTCAATGAATTATTTTGAAAGGAAAATGGGATATTTCATTCCATCAAAACAGTCTGCTTCTACAATTAGAATGTCTTTTTTCATAAAATTATGATGCATAACATTTGCTTATGGCTTTTTTTTTTTTTTTAAGATTTTATGTATTTATTTGACAGAAACACAGCTTGAGAGGGAACACAAGCAGGGGGAGTGAGAGAGGGAGAAGCAGGCTTCCCGCTCAGCAGGGAGCCTGATGCAGGGCTGGATCCTAGACTCCTGGGATCATGACCTAAGCTGAAGACAAATGCATAACGACTGAGCCATCCAGGTGCTCCTCCTTATGGTTTTAAACCACTGTTAATGATTTAACAAATGTACAAAGTTACTGTACTATAATTTGAATATAATTTCTAGATAGAATAAGAAAACCCATATATTCATTTATGCACTTCTGTAAATCCTTTACATTTTTACCTTAAAGCCATCCTACAATATAATTACATAAAAAGGGGCATCTAGCATTGAAGATACATCTGATTCTGTCCTAACTTTCCAGGCAAGTAAGTGCTGAAAATTTCTATTGGGAGAATAATGAACACTGGCTGCACTCCTTCAGTGCTTTAAAAGATATCATATTACTCCTATTTTTGTGGTAGGTCCCTTGGAAGCCACGCTTAATTTTCTGGTTACATGCACATAAAGAATGGAAGAATGAAATTATTCAAAATATTACCCAGATACCTTATTAAATGTCTTGCTTAATTTATTATTAAGCATAGAATTTTGACTCCATAAAAGAAGATTAATATAATATAAATATGTATAAACTAAAAGATTAAAAAGTTATAGAATTCCTGTAAGTATTAAATTACAAGGACAAAACCTACTTAGCAAATCAAGCATCATGAAACAGTATATATGATTTCTCAATTCACAAATTACTCTATTTTCAGGTATAGGATTATGCCATAACAAAACAGAAAATTCTCAATTCAGAATTTTGCAAAGTTTAAGTGCCAATCAAACTTGTTCATTTAAACACCAAATTATGTGATATGGCTACAATTAAATACAAAAATGAAAATAACATATCTGAATCATTAATATAGTAAGTCCATCTGCAATAAATAAAACCTTAAACCAAAAAAATAACTTGCATATTTCTTTCTTTGAATAGTTGGCAGTACACTTTAACATGGCATAGTAAAAAGAAAAACTTGCTCCGTCATTAATCTTGACATGATATTAAAACAATCTGCAACTCTCTAAGCCTCAAATTCCTATCTCTGAAACAGGGCAGGATTGGTAAAGTGAAGATTTAATGATTTCCAATTTCCTTTCCAACTAAAATCCTATAACTTAACAACTATATGATTTGGAAAGCAACTTAGCAATACCAGATTCTTCACCACAGCCAAATAAAATAGATGTTGTCAATAACTGGGTAAATAACAGAACCTTAAATCTTCCTCTACCATTTTCTCCTGGCAATAGTGAACTTAAATTAGAACATCTACTTTATGTCACTCAAGAATATTTGCCCAAGAATTTTCAGTACTTGAAAAAAAAAAAAAAGGTAATTATAACCAGCCTGAATTATTAAAGTTCTAAGGTTCCATAAAGTTCAGTTTTAAAATCTCCCTTCTAGGGGCGCCTGGGTGGCTCAGTTGGTTAAGCAACTGCCTTCGGCTCAGGTCATGATCCCGGAGACCTGGGATCGAGTCCCACATCGGGCTTCCTGCTCGGCGGGAAGCCTGCTTCTCCCTCTCTCACTCCCCCTGCTTGTGTTCCCTCTATGGCTGTGTTTCTCTCTGTCAAATAAATAAAATCTTTAAAAAAATAAAATAAAATAAAATAAAATCTCCCTTCTTGGGTGCCTGGGCAGCTTGGTCAGTTGAGTGGCTGCCTTTGACTCAGGTCACGATCCCAGGGTCCTGGGATTGAGTCTGGTATCGGGCTCCCTGTTCAGAGGAAAGCCTGCTTCTCTGCCTACTTGTGCTGAGAGATAAATAAGATCCTTAAAAAAATAAATAAATAAATCCCTTCTTATATATTTGTTAATTTATTTTCTTCATTAGCTACTAAAAAGGAATATAAAAGTAATCATATTTAGAGAGTATTTTTAAGAAAGATCTTACCATCTACTTCTTCATTCACCATATTACAATCACCATCACTGCCACCACCACCATCTATAAAAAACTTACAAGTGCCAGGGCATTTTGTACAGTACCTAATTATTTCTCACAGTTCCATAAGAAGAGGCAATATTATCTTAGCCTGTTTTAGAAGTAGGGAAACTGAAGCTTGGGGAGATTGGGCAATTAACCCAAGATCACATGGTTTTGAAGTAGTGCAGCCTATGTCGAAATAAAGCAGGTGTTACCAGAGCGTTTGCTCCTACTGATCAGGCTAACACATCTGTCAGTACTCAGGATTTAAGGAAGACAGCCAATAACAGTCAATAGGGGAAAAAGGAAAAAGGAAAAAAGCTGCACAAACTCAGAGAATACTGCCTACTATCTAACAGTTCATCAAAAGACATACATTTCTTTAAGTCCTGAGAGATTATACATAAAGGAAAAAAATAATACCAAAAGTATTAAAATCAAGATGATATCTGAGTCTTTGACCTTCCCTAAAATACTATCTTACTCTACATTGGAGAAAGAGAGGTTTTATACTATCAAAATCCTAACCCTACGGAATAATTACTGTTTTCCTTTCTCTGCCTTAATTTCTAGTTAGGTGGTTGCTAGAATCAGGAAGACTGGAATGGGACCAGGACAGCTGCTTAGCTTTCTCATAAGAGGACTCATGGCTAAGTTACATTGGATGTTTTATCATAGTTCAGATACGGTCCTAAGGTTTTCAGATTCAGAAACCTAACTTAACTTTAATAGATGATCCTGGACTCCCGGGATCAAGTTCCACATCAGACTCCCTGCTCGGTGGGGAGTCTGCTTCTCTCTCTGACCTCTCCCCTCTTATGCTCTCTCTTTCTCTCTCTCAAACAAATAATAAATAAAATCTTTAAAAAAAAAAATAGATCCACCATGTTCACAGACTGTCAATCCACTGATTTACAATTACGGATTCACAATTATTACATAAATAAGTACCCAGATTAGCATGAATAGTGAATATTTTTGCTATAGATAGATCTACATGGGGAATCAAATTGTAACCAGAAGGTGAGGAAGTGATATAGAAGCAGAATTAGTTGTTATTTCCCTCAAATAAGGTCTTGGCATAACTTATCAACAGGGCCTTAGTATACTTGAAGTCTCATTGGCCAGGATTAGAAATTGCATATTTATTTTAAATAATTAGATATGTTACAATATGTTACAATAAAAAGAAAAAATTTTAGGGGCCACAGACCTGGCTGGCTGAGTTAGGAGCATGGGACTCCTGAGTTGTGAGTTTGAGCCCCACAGAGAGATTGGGCAGAGAGATGAAAGAAAGGAAGGAAAGAAGGCAGGAACACAGGAAGGCAGGAAAGCAGGAAGGAAGGGAAGGAAGGAGGGATTCAAAGAAAGGAAGAAATTTGAAAAGGAAGTAAAGAAAGTTTCAGGAAAAAAAAAAAGAAAGAAAAATTTCAGTTTCCCGAGAATAATTTAGACAACCACTGCCCAGATTTGTCCCTTTCTTTTTCCTGTGCTTCCAGGGCTGACCAACGAAACATGACTCTCTTTAGACTTCAGTTAAGTCTTCCTGAAGCTTAGAATTAAGGCTGTCTTTCTTAATATGTGTGTGTGTATATATATATATATTTAAGATTTATTTATTTATCTGACAGAGATCACAAATAGGCAGAGAGGCAGGTGGAGAGAGAGGAGGAAGCAGGTTCCCTGCTGAGCAGAGAGCCCGACACGGGCCTCGATCCCAGGACCCTGAGATCATGACCTGAGCTGAAGGCAGAGGCTTTAACCCACTGAGCCACCCAGGCACCCTTAATATATATTTTTTTAAAGATTTTCTTTCTTTATTTAGAGAGAGAGTATAAGAAAGGGGAGAGGCAAAAGGAAAGGGAGAGAGAATTTCAAGTAGACTCTGTGCTGAGCACGGAGCCCAAGTAGGGGCTCAAACTCACGACCCAGAGATTATGACCTGAGCCAAAATCAAGAGTCAGTTGCCTAGTGGACAACCCAGCTCCTAGGGAGCCACCCAGGCACCCAATGCTATCTTTTAAGGTGACTTTAATATTTTTGTTCTGACTAATTTAGTGCAGTATTGACTGTACTTGCAGAGGGTGAACTTATTTCCCTTATTCCTAAATTTCTGGGGGAATCGCCTCATTGTTCCCGAGTACGAAAGCATTTGAGTTAATAAAAACTTAAGTGTTTGCATTGCAGTTCCTGAGACAAGGCTTTTTGTATGTCTACTGCTCTGTCTTAAGAGTTTGAAAATTTGTTGAGTTATAACACATCTAGTCTGTACATTTATGGGGGAAAAAAATCCTCTGAGGTACCTTGAAATTAATTCTATAAAAAAACAGAGAATCTAGAACTTTCTGCAGGACAGGCAAAGGGGCTCAATCTCCACGAGCACAGCTGAGATTCTGCAGCAAAGTGACAACAGGAAGCCCTTCTACAAGGGGCCCAGAGACTGAGGACGATCCCTTCAACACCAGAGCAACTGCAAACCGACTGCACTGGTTAGAAAGACTACTTAAATGAGGCCAATGACAAGGAATCTGTAAGATTTAGGGGTAAATGAGAAATCATTAAGCTATTGGAAATGAATATGAAAAAAAGCATGTTTTTTTCAAGAGGTGAGGTAGAAATTAGAAAAGGATAAAAGCCCACTGTTTGGGGATGGGAGTAGAAGTCATAATCTAAAGCCAAAAAAGGAAAACAAGAATCTCTCAGACTTAGACTTTCCTGATAATAGGAAGAAAGATTATTTTTTAGAAACAAAATAAAAAGCATTACAAAAATCAAGTTTCCATCGTGGCATAAGGGGTTAATGCTGGTAAAGTGAAAAATACTAGTGGATTGCTTGTTTACTTCCTCTGGGTTCAATGAGTCGAGTCATTAAGGTAGTAGACTAGGGTCAGAGTGATCACCTGAGTTGATGGGAGGGTTTCGGATAACATCAGCAATAATCTTCTGAACCTCTGGAGTCAGGCCTGCTCGTTCCATATCAAGTGGGCAGCCAGCTTTCACCGCTTGGGTTAAATGCATCCCAACCGCTGTGAGAGGCAGAATCCTGTCCTTGGCTATATTTATCTACAGAAACAGGAGCGAAACCACCAGTGAGGTCTTACAAGTGTGTACTGTATCATAGTAAATAAAATGTCCAAAACCTTCAGGTAGTCAGTGTTCACTGAGGAATAAACAATGCACTGAACCTCCCCTTAAAATTTTCATTTTTACTATTTCTTTAAAACTACCCATGTTCTAGATCTCCACAGGTTCTACCCGTTATACTTACTACAGTGAATAAAAGAAAATCATCCAGCTTTAGCTAAGAACTCAATCCTCATCCCTCCGTAATTATTCACTTTAAAAACCTATTAGTGGTAGAGAGTAATCATTCTGTGTAAGTCTAAAAACTGCACAGCCTTTTGAAAATACAGTCAATTGCAATCCAATATTCTATATAATTGAACCAACACACGGTACTTCAGTTATGTGAATTTCTAAGAAGACAAATCCTAAAATGCTTAGTGAAAATGTAAGGCTCCAGATGCATTCTAGAAAAGGTTCTTAAGAAAACATTCACAGGGTGTCTTATAATTGGCTCTATTCATAAAATAATAACCACAGTTCAGCAAGGGCTGTCATCTCCTGCCTAGCATTAAACTTAACATGAATTGTTTTACATTTAGGACAGGTAACTTTTAAAATAAATGTAGCTCCAAATCCATTTAAGAAGTACATTAGGCAAAACATTCTTTTAAACACTCAAGAAAGTTTACTCAGCTCTGAATTATATCATGACACTCTCTTTTAATATATCTTGGAAGTCTGAATTTGGACTGCATTTATGAGAATGTTGTACTTTCACAGAACAGAGCATTTAAAGCCCTATTTTCAGCCTTCAAAGGTAGGTTTTAAGTTACTTTCATTAACTGTCTACCCTTTTCAACTACACAGTATGTACCATGTGTGCATAATATCAGGGTTATTTGATACCGGGCATCAAATTACCTAGAACTAATTGTATTATTGCTCCTGATTAATTAGTCCTTAGGCATGTTTAATTTTGTGGTTAACTGGCACAGACCCTCTCAGACCCTTGGGAGGAACAGATAATTATACCATGATATTACACAATAATATACAAAAATAAAATAGCAAAAGATATCAATGAAAATATACCACTCCACATTTTTAACCATGAATATATAATACAATACATGAAACCATGCATCATGGCTGAGTATCAGAATATACTGTATTCAGAAAATTGGAGACGATACCAAATTTTCTTAATATATTCAGTTATACCACATATATGGTCAAATTGTGTATTTATAAGCATTTTTAACACATACATGTAAGTTACTATTTAAATAAGAAACTGAACTTAAAATTTCTATTTATCATGTAAGTCACTTCAAAAATAGTACAATGGAAGTGTTTGGTTTCTTCTGTAATGGCTTTTGTATTTTTAATTTCAGGAAGCTGACTGTTTAATTAGAACATCTATTAAGTGATGAAGACAAGCTATAAACTGTTTTTCTTATTTATACTGGATTTTAACCAGAATAAGAAATATAGTATAGCCTAGTGAACAGAGACGCAAAATAGGAAAAAGCAGTCATTGGCCCATACGGCCTTTTCCAAATCAATTTAATGACAGACAGGACAGGAATTCAGATTAGTTAGACCTAGCTGGAAGCCTAATTCTCTCCCTATTATACCATTAAGATATACTCCTCATTTTGTATATTAAAAAAAAAAAAAACCTCAATAGCCTTAAGGACTGGGGCCAGAACAGTGAAGTAACATTAAGTGTGGCCATTTTTCACAGTAATGAAGATTTTTTTCGAAGACCATCAGGCCTGGTTTAAAATACAGAAAAATGAATCTTGGAACACTGAAAAATAAATAAATTTTTTTAAAAAATGAAAAAACAAATAAAATAAAATAAAATACAGAATAATAGTAGAGCATCTAGAGTGAAAAGCAAGCTGTTTTTTAAAAAAGTTATTTCCAGCTTCTGGGACATCCTTCCAGAAATAATGTTAACATATAAGTATGCGTATATATATACACACACATAACTTTATGTTTTTCATACTGCTCTCCATCTTTCCTTTCTTTAATATATCCTGGAGATTATTTCTTATCAGTACATATGCTAATAGTTTTTAAGTACTAATCCCAGTTTAAAAAAAACAGAGTCTTAAAATATGACTGCTCTAATATCCCTAAGCTGTAAATATGTTCAACAGTACCTCCGATACAACCTCTACAAAATAACCATGGTTACAGTACACTTACTCTTTTTCAAGTCACAACTTTACTATTTGAAAAGCTGATAAAATACATGTTTAGATCAATCTGAAAATTCCCTGTAACTTGAAAGTAAAATACTAACCAAAGACATCTTCTTCTCTTGGAATAAATAATACGTGATGGCCACAGACCGTGAAAGGGAACACGCTTCATTTATTGCCACCACATTGTTCCTTGGTTCTTCCAGAGGCTTTGCCTTTGAAAAGAGGTCTGTCTACGAAATTTTAAATGTAACACAAATGATCAATAATAATATCAATATAATGACAGAGTATCAGTATGATTGTTAGACATGAGAGGGAAAAAACACACCAATAAAACTTCTAACGGTCAAAAATTCCCTTTTCATGAAGAGCTAAAAAAGTTTTGTTTTTCTTTTTGTTTGTGTTTTTTTACATATTGGTCTAAAAAGGTAAAATAAGGCTGGAGGGAATAAGTTTCTAAATAAAATATGAAATATCTGTAATAGCAAACATGGTTATAAAGGTAGAAATTTCTAGTCTCCCCTTTAGCCAATAAAGAGGGAATAAAAAATTAACTATAATGTTGACTACTCTGACTCTAAATTAGTCCCTTAATCTCTGGAAGTGAATACTGAATGAATAAACCAAATAAATATTCAAATTTAGTTACCATAGTCACAAATTCTGCTAACATTTCATAAGTAAACATATCATTACTATATACATATAGTTTAAAAAGATACATACAAACTGTGGCTCTAAACTTGAAGCATTATGTAAATTATTATATATGGTTCCTTAGGAGACGCTTAAAAGAGAAAAAGTGGGGAAAGGATTGAAAAATGAGATTAATAAAGCAATAGCGGAATTTTTTAAGAGTCTGAAATAAAGGTAAAGACCAAGTGAGAGTTATGATAGAATTATACGGTGTACGATTTGCAAAGATATAAGAATAGTTTCCCCCATGCTAACTTTACTTTTCAAAACATAAGCACCAATACTAAATTAAATGAATTAAATCCAACAGAACCTGGCTTATTGTAACCCACAGCAATCCATTTCTACCCTAAATAAATGAGTCTGTAGACGAGTTCAGATACCTGGGACAACAGTTTGGTGAACAGAGAAGTCAGAGAATACCACAAAACCTAACATCATTGTTTCTAGGCACCTCTAGATTTTCAAGGAAGAATATTTTTTATTAAATGAAGTGTTTCTATCTGAGACCTTAACACTGTCAAATCTGGCCTTAAATTCCTAGGAATGCTTAATATCAGACTCCATTAGCCCGAATCCTCAGTTTGTCAGTATAGGCTATCGCCCCAATATCAAGATCTTAGAAATGTAACCACTGTGAATTATACTGGCAAATCCATGAAGATTTAGTACTATGGGACAAAATCATGATATCATCTGTAAACGTGAGACAAAAGGGCTTAGGAACATCCAAAACACTAAGCAAAGGACTATGAGTGTAGTGATCTCCAGAAGGAAGGGCTAGAATGTGGTTCTAAGTAAGCACAAGTGTAATCAAGTGTAATCAAATTATCCTCTACGTAGATAAAAGGCTATATAAACAGAGAGTGACCAATTATGGAAACATAAGTAGGAAAGGTCATAGGCAATATCTATCCAAGCACTATTTAGATGAGAAAACGTCTTGGCTAACTAGATTTAAATATTACAGTTTCCCTGGCAAGTAATATAGGACAATGCTTAATCTGCCTTGATGTGACAGACTACTCCTGACACTATCAGAATTCTCCTTGTGATATTCCACGCTCTCTAAGCAACTGTCAGATAAGCCCACTTCCCATAAACCTTCTTATTCAATAGACAAGTAGAACACATTGGTTGGGTCAGGTGAAATTCTGCAGTTACATTTCTCACTATAAACTAACGAATTTGCATTCCAATGTAACCATTTATATTCACATATGCACACATGTATACATAAAACCAAGCTCACAGAGGAGGATAATACAAATCTACACCCCAAAACACAACTATTCTGTGACAAGACATACCAGATTTTAAAAGGCGGATCATAATGTGCCTGTCCAAAGCTTATAGGAGATTCTTAGAAGTGAAAACAACCTCTTCATACTGCCTTCCATATTTTTAACACTTCCAACTTTTTATACCCACTCCTTTTATCTTTCCTTTTTTCTTTTTTTAAGATTTATTTATTTATTTATTTGAGAGAGAGAGTGTGTGTGAGCAGGGGAAGGGGCGAAAGGAAAGAGAGAGAGAGAGAGAGAGAGAGAATCCCAAGAAGATACCTTGCTAAGTGCTGAACCCAACACGGGGCTTGATCCCAGGACCCCAAGATCATGACCTGAGTCAAAATCTTAAGAGTCAGATGCTTAAATGACTGAGGCACCCAGGCATCCCTACCGTTTGTCTTTCTAATTCATCCACTGTTTTCTTAATATGAGGGGAAAAAAGTATCCTTTCCATTGTGTGAGAGAGGAAATGGAAACCCAAAAAAGTTAAAGAACACACTCAGGGTCAGGCTCCCTGCTCAGTGGGGAGTCTGCTTGTCCCTTTCCCTCTGCCCCCCCCCCATCATTTTCTCTCTCTCTGTAATAAATAAAATCTTTAAAAAGAAAAGGGTGGAGTGCCTGGGTGGCTTGGTTGGTTAAGCAACTGCCTTCAGCTCAGGTCATGATCCCGGAGTTCCGAGATTGAGTGCCGCATTGGGCTCCCAGCTCTGTGGGCGGTCTGCTTCTCCCTCCGACCTTCTCCCCTCTCATGTTCTCTCTTGAATAAATAATTTTTTAAAAAGAAAAAAAAGAAAAGGAAAAGGGTGGGTGCCTGGATGGCTCAGTCAGTTAAGCATTTGCCTTCAGCTCAGGTCTGAGGGTCCTGGGATTGAGCCCTGCCTCCCCTTACCAGTTTCCTGCTCAGCAGGAAGTCTGCTTCTCCCTCTCCTTTTGTCCCTCCCCCCAGCATCTATCAAATAAATAAAATTAAAAAAAAAAAAAGAACATATTTGGCTTCCCCAGACAGACTATGGTGGAATTCCTGATTCCCTGATTCTGAGTCCAGTAGGACTTTCTAATACCTCACAGTGCTTCACCTTCTATGTTGAAGGACACAAGGTTAACAGAGTCTGCATGTAGAGTTTAAAGAAAGAAACCCAAAGGATCCTTGTGGAAATGGCCATTTATGGTGGAACAAGGGGTAAGAAAAGGATAGGAAGAAAATGCTATTAAGACTGAAGAGAAGAACATGTATTCTAGTTAACAGCAAAGGACAGCAATACTGGAAAGAGAGGGTAATTAGGGAATAAAATAAATAATAAAAAAAGAAAGTGGCTGAGTTCCATGCCAAGTGATAGCAAGGATAACTTTGCAGCTTTAATTTCTATCTCCATTTGAAAGAAAAATACTTTATCAACCTAAAACACAGTACTTTTTCAAATATAAAAGCAAAATCACTCAACAGAACACAAAGATATGAGCAGCCTGAACAACTACTTAAGTATCATCTTAAAAATTACAGAACTAACATGTTTTTATAGGTGATTTACTAGTAGTCTGAATCTATTTTCCAAGTGCCCAGTGTGGAAATGAAAATACAATTGACCCTTGAAACACAATTTGAAGTGGTCAGGTCCATTTAGATGCAGATTTTTTTTAAATAAACACAGTATAGTGCTATAAGTGTATTTTCTCATCCCTATGATTTTGTTTTGTTTTGTTTCAAGTTTTTATTTAAATTCTTATTACTTAACATATAGTACAGTATTGGTTTCAGGGGAAGAATTTAGTGATTCATCACTTACATCCAATGCTCATCACAAAAGTGCCCTCCTTAATATCCATCACCCATTTAAGCCCATTCCCTACCCACCGCCCCTTCATCAACCCCTTACGATATTTCTTTAGAGAGAGAGAGAGAGAGAGAGAGAGAGAGAGAGAGAAAGTACTCATGAGCAGGGGAGAGGAGCAGAGTGAAAGGGAGGGAGAGATTCTCAAGCCGATTTCTGGCTGAGCATGGAGCCCACCACAGGGCTTGATCTCATGACCCTGAGATAACGACCGGAGCCGAAATCAAGAGTCAGATGCTTAACCAACTGAGCCATCCAGGTGTCCCTCCCTTATGACTGTCTTAATAACATTTTCTTTTCTCTAGCTTACTTTATTGTAAGAATATAGTATAATATAGGGAAACTGTGTGGTTCAGTCAGTTAAGCATCTGCCTTTGCCTCAGGTGATGATCTCAGGGTCCTGGAATTGAGCCCCAAGTTGGGCTCCGTGCTCAGTGGTGAGTCTGCTTCTCGTCCTCCTTCTACCCCTCCCCTCATCCCTGCTTGTGCTCTCTGGCTCTCTCTCTCAAATAAATGAAGTCTTAAAAAAAAAAAAAGAATACAGTAAATAAAACATATAGCATACAAAATATGTGTTAATCAATTGTATGTGTTCTCACTAAGGCTTCCAGTCAACAGTAGGTTATTAATAGTTAAGTTTTGGGTGAGTCAAAAGTTATACATGGATTTTTGATGGTGTGGAGGTCAGCGCCCCTAACCTCCCACATTGTTCAAGGGTCAACTGTAGAGGGAGAAAATGTTGCTTTTGAAAGGTGCTTTTGAAATCATCAAAAAATGTTTATTTATTTTTTTTTTAAAGATCTTATTTATATGACAGAGAGAGAGATCACAAATAGGCAGAGAGGCAGGCAAAGAAAGAGGGGGAAGCAGGCTCCCCGCTGAGCAGAGAGCCTGATGCGGGACTTGATCCCAGGACCCCAAGATCATGACCTGAGCCGAAAGCAGAGGCTTAACCCTCTGAGCCACCCAGGCATCCCCAAAAATGTTTATTCTTTCAGAGTTCCTGCAAACCACAGTATTTTACCTGAATGCTATTTATTTGACAGAAATGTTTGATGACTTCCAGAAGAGGAGTCAACATATTCGCTTTGCCTTCAGACACACCATCGATCTTTTTCACATTTTCAAATGTAGTAGGTCTGTCATTTAAAAAAAAATTAAAAAGTCAAGAAACCACTAAAACATTATAACTCCAGCAATATAGCTGATGTTTAGCTTCATATTAACACTCAATAAACTATTTTCCTAACAACCAAAAATAATGTGTAATACAAGTAATGATGTCTCTCTTCACTTTCCACCATTTAAAGATTATTTTAGCAATTTATGAATAAAAACACCATTACCATTATCACCACAAAAACACAGTACTAACTGGTGAATAGGCCATTAGCATGTAGAAACAGGCTAATGTTCTATTACTGATCTTATCACTATTATTATTTTTACAGATATAAAAAAAAACCCTGAGGCTCTGGGGACAACCAACAGGCTAAGAAAGTCAAAAGAAAATCTCGTTCATTATTTACAAAGTATTTACCTGTAACAATAAACTTGCTAACTACTGTAGGCTTTTAACTCAGTATTTCTTATTGTGTCCAATATGTAAGAGACTATATGATGTCTACTTTCTAAAAATCTGCCAATCTAATCACTATCCTTTTCCTTTAAATTATCTTCACTAAATATTAAAATGTGGTTTTTGAATATTTACTTTTAATAAAATAATTAGTTTAAAATATAAGCACTATATTATTAAAATTTCACACTACAGTAACATCTTTTGGATAAAACTTAATAAAAATATTTTTTAAAGAAAGTATAAAAGATGAATACAATTATCAAACAACTGTTCTTTTTTTTTTTAAAGATAGAAATTTTTTGAAAGATTTTGTTTATTTATTTGTCAGAGAGAGACAGGGAAAGAGCACAAGCAGGGGGAGAAGTAGGCCGAGAGAGACGCAGGCTCCCTGCTGAACAAGGAGCCTGATGTTTAAGACTCCTGGGATCATGACCTGAGATGAAGGCAGACACTTTACCCACTGAGCCACCCAGGTGTCCCTCAAACAACTGTTCTTTGGAAATAATGTCTTCTAAATATTTATTGACCACCTCATGTTTATTAGGCATTGTGCTAGATGCTTTGGAAGACACAAAACAATGAGGAAAACAGTATCTTTATTTACAGAGTTTAAATTCTGGAAGATGTGACACACGTATAGCAATAATAAAAAATAACTAAAGCATTAGATGAGAAGTGTCACAAAAGCATCTTCTAAATTTAATTTTTACTTTTTTAATTTATTTTTTTAGATTTTATTTGACAGAGCGAAACACAGCCAAAGAGGGAACACAAGCAGGGAGAGTGAGAGAGGGAGAAGCAGGCTTCCCGCCGAGCAGGGAGCCCGATGCGGGGCTCGATCCCAGGTCTCCAGGATCATGACCTGAGCCAAAGGCAGTCGCTTAACCAACTGAGCCACCAGGCGCCCCTAAATTTACATTTTAAAGTCCTTTATGAATTCCAGAGAGAAGAATTACTTTGCTGCTGACAGCATGAAAGACTTCATGGAGAAAATAATTAATAAAGCCCTTGCAGGATTTCCTAGCAGGTTTTGGGGAATCAAGAAAACTACAAGGCAGAAGCCACAATGTAAATAAATACATGGAATCTGAAAGGGGGTCTTCAACAAATGGTCAGATAAACCACTCAAAATTCTGTGACATGAATATAAAAGCATGTCTAAGTCCATGAATAGAGGGCCCTGATCTAAGCTAAAGGAGTTAGGACAGTGGGGCGCTTGTTGGGCAGTAGTGCCACATGAGAAAGAAGGACTGATGTGGCCTCACGTATCACATGAAACACAGATGGAGACATGAAGGAAAGATGAACTAGTTAAGAGGCTTTTGCAATAGTCCAGAGGCAATGGTCTGAACTAACAGGGTGTCACAAAAAAGACAGAGGACAGCATACACAAATATATAAGGAACACTTTAATGAAAAAGTCTCAAAACTATTTAAGTAAGATGAAGACGAGGATCCATGTTAAAGGAGTGAAGACAACACCAGGCATTTTAAACATGTGTCCCTGAGAACATGAAGGTATGAACTAACAAACTGAGGACTGCTGGAGGGGACTTGAGGGAGGGATAGGGTGGCTGGGTGATGGACACTGGGGAGGGTATGTCCTATGGTGAGTGCTGTGACTTGTATAAGACTGACAATTCACAGACCTATATCCCTGAAACAAATAATACATTATATGTTAATAAAAATAAATAAGAGAGAAGAGTTTTGGGAGCTGCACAAAATGCAGGCATGGAGGATTTGTGGATAACGAGTTAGATTTCATATACACTGAATGTGATGGCTGAAAACAGTTGGTTTTCATTCATGTAGAAACACGAGACTGCAGCTCAGTGGAGAGATGGCGGGCAGCGGCATGGGAGACGGGGAGTCACCTCACAGATAGGACAGCTGGACTCCAGGTCGTTACCATCACTTAACAGTCTACATGACAAATCTGTCATGTTAGAAGAAAGTAAGTTAGAACACATGCAGACAGACAGCTTACCTCATTTTGGCCATATCCAGTAGTATCTTATTTGTTGCCAGAATAACTGGAGGGGCATCCATTTTACTGGCATGTTTCTGCCTGGCTTCAACCAATTTGCCATACAACACAGTCTGAGTGAAGAACAAAGAAACAGCTCAAATTTTGTTGTTTTTTTAAATGTAGAGCTTCAACTTTTACATTTTCCCTCAGGATGAAAAATTAACTGTATCTCAGACTCATAGCTAAAGAACAACTTTTAAAATACTGGCAACAAAATTTTAAGCGTGCACATAATACTTTCAAACTGTCTTTTCACAAAAGCCATACCTGAGTCTCCAGCTCTTGAGCTGAAATAACAGAGTCCGAGGACTTGTAACATTTTCCTGGTGAATGCACCATAATGCTAAAATATTTAAAAGAAAATAAATAGTAAAGGCTTTTCTTTCTCCAAATTCACTTTTTATTTCACCACCAAAATGAGAATATTGTTGCAAGTCAATAGTAACATTTATTCTTCATAATACCAGAAAAATAATTGTGATTTATATGGCAGTCTAGATTTTAAATAATTTCAATCAAATGCATTCATGGTAATGAATGGTAAAGGTAAAAGTGTAAGTTGAATTCATCAAAATTTAGTATACTTAAAAACAGCATTTGTCCCATCCTCATCCTCAACCAAATTCTTTAAAATACTCCTTACCTACACTGAAGATAACTATTTTTTAAGATTTTTATTTATTTATTTGACAGAGAGAGAGATCACAAGTAGGCAGAGAGGCAGGCAGAGAGAGAGGAGGAAGCAGGCTCTCTGCCGAGCAGAGAGCCGGATGTGGGCCTCGATCCCAGGACCCTGAGATTATGACCTGAGCCGTAGGCAGAGAGGCTTTAACCCACTGAGCCACCCAGGCGCCCAAAGATAACTTTTTTTGACCAAGAAAGATATAATCTATGATTCTTTACGGTGGAATCACTAATTTTTGCTTGGTGAGGAACATTAGCATGGGATTAATCAAACTGTTCACAATCTTCTTCAGAATCAAACAAAAATAAGCCAAAGGGAGTAATTTCTCTTTTGACTCCACAAAACATAAAAAACATGCAATTAGCAAACAAATGGAAGGCACTAGGCAGCAAACTAGACAAAAAACCGATTTCTACAATAACTATTTCCCACTGATAAATTATAAAGATGAAAAGATATAAAAATGAAATTGTGTAAAATAGCCTATATAAAAGATGCCAAATTTAAATAAAGCCCTTTTTTGGTAAGGAAAGGGGGGAACATGTTTGATACCTAACAAATGTTTGTAAATTTCTCTGCTTCAAGAATTCAAAATCTATAGTGTAAAGTAAGATTTTCACAATTATCAAATCCTATCACTAAAATAAATAGATTTAAATCTGAGAAAAAATTACTCCAGTTCAAAGAATTAGTAATATCAGGTTACTCAAGATAATTATAAATTTGTTGTAAATAATTATATTAACCTTTATCTTAGTATTTATAAAAGTCTTTATACTAATGTACTGCTTGCAAAATGGTATTTTAAATTATTTCACAAATAAATTTCATTACCATATATACTGACAAAATATGGGTAATATAGCCCTGAAGCACAAATATACATGGAAAACACTTAATAATAAATGTTTTGCCTCTGAATACTATTATAGGTACACAGAAGAAAAGTCCAAAATAACCAGAATGAATATCATCAAAAAGTGGCAATGTTGGGAGCACCTAGGTGATGCAGTCAGTTAAGTGTCCAGCTCTTGGTGGTGCCTGGGGTGGCTCAGTTGGTTAGGCAACTGCCTTCGGCTCAGGTCATGATCCTGGAGACCGGGGATCGAGCCCCACATCGGGCTCCCTGCTCGGCGGGAAGCCTGCTTCTCCCTCTCTCACTCCCCCTGCCTGTGTTCCCTCTCTGGCTGTGTTTCTCTCTGTCAAATAAATAAAATCTTTAAAAAAAAAAAAAAAGTGTCCAGCTCTTGGTTTTGGCTCAGGTTGTAATCTCAGGGTCATGGGATCGATCCCTACATCGGGCTCTGCACTGAACACAGAGTCTACCAGAGTTCTCTTTCCCTCTTACTCAGCCCCTCCCTGCCTCACACTCTCTTAAATCAATCAATCAATCAATCAATCAATCAATCTTTTGTGGGGGGGAGTGGAGATGTTCTACCCATGAAACAAGAAAAGACTGCCATGTTAAAGAAGAAACAGAACAAGAAATAGTTCTTAGAAATTAAGATTTTAATAACTAAAATTAAAGTCAAGGAATCCAAGAGTGTGAACAACAAAAACAAACTGAAAACAAGAGAAAAGAAAAATGTGTAATAAAAACACTAAAAACCAGGCCAAGAAAATAAAAAGACAATTACTAACATCAAGGAAAATTAAAGTGGTGGTGGCCATAGCCATATAGACTGGCTTAGTAGTACACAATATTTGTGTAAGTATAATAACATAAAAACAAATTGTTAATATGACCAAAACTTTCGAGCCCCAGGACAGGCTCCATTCTCTCTCCCTCTCCCTCTGCCCTTATCCCACTCCTTTAAAAAAAAAATGGAGGCAAGTATCAGTGAACCAGGCTGAAAGATCTGAGGATGACCACTTCTACAGAACAACATGGATTTGGGAAGGATATGAACTGGATTGCTTTGTTATATGTCATTAAGTACCAATGGACTTTTAAAACCATGTACGTGAATTATTTTAATGAAAATTCAAATAAACTTAAAAATAATAGTTATTGATGTGTAAGCATCTTTCTCACTCCTATATATTAAAATTAATTTCTCATGCCACTCCGCAGGTATATCAACCCAGTATGTCTATCACTAAACTCCTCATCCCCTAAATACCCAACCTCTCAAACCTGTGTTCCTCTTATGTTGCCAGGGAAGGGAATAACAACACTCTCACCTGCATCAGACACAAACCTAAGTGTCATGTTCAAGTTCTCCACTTTCCTTAGTTAGCCCACCTGTCTTTTCAATCACCGAGTCCTAACAATTCTAACTCCTAAATATCTTATAGTTCTGTTTCTTTTCATGCCCACTAGCACTTCCCTCATCTAAGTTCCCACATTCTCTTGTGAATGCTACTGCAATAGCCTCCTTGTGTCTCTACACTCTGATCCTCCTGCCTTCCATTTCCTCCACAGACAGAGTCATTGATCAAAGATTGGCATACTAGGGTGCACGGGACAAACCCTTCTGTTCTGGTAAAGCTTGTAAGCTAAGAATGGTTTCTTACATTTTTAAACAGTTTAAAAAAATCAAAAGAACGTTTTGTGATGTATGAAAACTATATGAAATTCAAATTTCAGGGTCTGTAAATAAAGTTTTATTGGAACACAACCATACTCATTTCTTTACATACCAACTATGACTGCTTTAAGGCTACAAGAGCAAAGTTAGAGACCACATAGCTCTCAGAGCCTAAATTATTTACTATCTGATCCTTGATAGAAATGTCAACTTCTGCTCTCAATCATAAATTTGATGTCTGTCACTCAATGAAAATCCTCCCTTAGCTCCCAATTCTATCACCTTTATGATCAAGTTGAGGGCTTGACAGGAACTGGATATTCTGGATCATATTTAATTCTTCAGTCTTAAATTTTCACCGCCTCTCTGCTTCCCTCTACCAGGTAACTGCTAAGACTGTTGAGTTCCTTGATCATATCACATCCTCTCTTGCCTTCAGGTTTTCATACATGGGCCATTCCTCTGCTCAGCGAACTTGCCCTCCCGTCACTTAACTTCTATCTAATGCCTCAAGGGTCATTTCCAAAGTGCTACAATCCTGGATGGTAATTTTATATTCCCCTACCTGTATATCCCACTAGAGTATAAATCCTGGGAGGGCCAGTGACCATGTCTCTATTTTTCCCCACTGAATCCCAATGCCGAGAGTACTACCTGGCACAGAGATGTCTACCAAAAACACAATAAATGTTTAAATGAAGAAATGCTTTAGTATACTGAATAAATGTCTTGTTTTATATACTCCTTAATCCTTTTGTTCACACATTGTAATTAATTACCCCCTATCTATTTTTTTTTTTTTTTTTTACAGAGAGAAACACAGCCAGAGAGGGAACACAAGCAGGGGGGAGTGAGAGAGGGAGAAGCAGGTCTCCTGCTGAGCAGGGAGCCCGATGTGGGACTCGATCCTGGGTCTCCGGGATCATGACCTGAGCCGAAGGCAGTCGCTTAACCAACTGAGCCACCCAGGCGTCCCAATTACCCCCTATCTAAACAAAAAGAAACTATTTTGAGTGAGAGACTGGTATTATGGTAAATGTTTCTGTGAGATCCAATGTAGTATTATCTGTGAAATCCAGTAGAAAGTAACAGTATCAGAGCACGTTAACTTACTTTCACCTGATACATATATAAACAAAGTCCATTCAATAATCTGTATATAAGTCCTGACAAGTTTTTCAAACTCTCCATCTTTAGACCTATATATTCTTTACACTATCATTGAGTCAGCAAGTCAAATATTAAGATCCAAAGTACAATAGGTATATTCACTATTTCTACCAACTCTAATATCTACTATTTTATGTTGCCATAAAATATATTTTATATGGCCTCAGAATATATATTTTATACATATGTAATAAGTGTTTAGATGCTAGAGGTTGACAAATATAGATTTGAAAGTCAGCTCTTGCCATACGTGACTGAACAAGTTAGTTAACTTCCTAACCCTTGGTATCTTCAACTTTAAAATAGAAATAAATAGGGGCGCCTGGGTGGCTCAGTTGGTTAAGCGACTGCCTTCGGCTCAGGTCATGATCCCGGAGACCCAGGATCGAGTCCCACATCAGGCTCCCTGCTTGGCAGGAAGCCTGCTTCTCCCTCTCTCACTCCCCCTGCTTGTGTTCCCTCTCTGGCTATGTTTCTCTCTGTCAAAATAAATTTAAAAAAAATTTTTTTTAAATAGAAATAAATAATAGTAGCCAATTCACAAATAGTTGTAACAATTAAATGAGATATTACAAATAAAATACTTAGCATTTAGCATACGACTTGGCAAACAATAATACCCCAGAAGCATTAGCTATTAAATTAACATTGATAGTATCATTTTAAAGGTCTTCTTTAATAATTATAATTATATATACAGTTACATATAATAATTGTAATAGGCTTATGCTTTAACTTTTTAAAGATTTTTACTTATTTATTTGACAAGAGAGAGAGATCACAAGTAGGCAGAGGCAGGCAGAGAGAGGAGAAAGCAGGCTCCCCGTTGAGCAGAGAGCCCAATGCGGGCCTAGATCCCAGGACCCTGAGATCATGACCTGAGCCAAAGGCAGAGGCTTTAACTCTCTGAGCCACCCAGGCGCCCTATGCTTTAACTTTTTAACTCCCTTCTGCCAATGAAATAGTCCAACACCTGACAGACCTTTCTCTTTAGGAAAGAAAGAAAAAGGTGCTGATATAGCAAACATAGAAAATAAACATTTTGACCTCTGTACCTTTTTTTAGGAATGTTTCTCCCAGGAGAAATTTTATCAGATGCTTTATGAGAATACATCTTCTCCATGTTAGGCTGCTTTTAAACATAAAGGTCCGTTACAAAAAATTTTAAGTTTTAAAAACTTTCAAATGCAAAAAAAATCAGATACAAAAATCTCACGATGACTATTTTTCCTCTGATTAACCAAATCATCAAATAAAAGTCATCACCTGAAAATAACTCTTGGATTATCAATTTCTAGGATTCTAAAGGCAGTTAGATATGTAATGTCCTATTTCTCCCACATCTATACAGAACACATGATCAAAATAATTATTTGAGACACAGCAGAGGCCAAAGTTATAAAATGATTCAGTTAAATTCTGCATACTTCAGTAAAACAGGAAAACTTTACCAAAAAATTTAATTCAGCACATTTTCCTATTACTCCAGTGTTCCAATTAGCTTAAATCTGCCTGTGGATCTTTAATCTGTAATTGTCATCAAAGATCCAAAAACAGAGCAAGAAAATATGTGTGCATGTGAGTGTGCATATAGCTTTTATGAGAACATTTAGGAATCATGCTTACTTTTTCTATCAATTATTAAGTATCATAATGTGTAAAAAAAAGCCTCCAGGCCAAACGAGTTATAAAATAGGCTTTAAAAAAATTAAAATAAGTTCCTTCTCAAGTATTTTTAACTGTCTTATTAGCTCCAGAAATCACATACAGCATCTTTTATTCTGTTCACATCACTACTCTTTCCAAAGTTTATGTTTTGTTACATATGGCATTCAATAAAGAAGGAAATCAGTAAGAACTTCCTGTTTAACAAACCAACCTTCTCTGTGGTTAATTCAGCTGGTACTTGACTAGAGGAACGCTGTTCAATGCTAGGTGGTAGAGTTTTAGAACTGAAAAATATGAAAACGAAATTATCTCAAACATTGAAATACAATTATCTAATTATCTAATATCATAATGCATCCGCTCTCAGAAAGACAGATGATGTTTTGAACTGAGACTTTTATTTAAGATTTTATTTATTTATTTATTTATTTGTCACAAAGCACACGTGTGAGAGGGAGAAGCAAGGGGAGTGGCCGGCAGAGGGAGAAGCTGAGCAAGGAGCCTGATGCAGGACTCAATTCCAGGATCCTGGGATCATGACCTGACCGAAGGCAGACGCTTAACTGACTGAGCCACCCAGGTGCCCCAAAACTGAGATTTTTTTTTTAATTAAAATTTTTTTAGGACAAGCTCCAGAAAGTACTTTTTAAGTTCTTTAAATTTTAAAGTTCTTTAGATTTTTTTAAGTCTAAAAGAAAAACTGATGATCTAACGCACTATTCTATAGGGATTACGATCAACAATACTATATTATAAACTTCAAAGTTGTGAAGAGACTAGGTTGTTCTCCACACAGAAGTGTTAATTATGTGACACGATAGAGGTATTAGCTAAGCCACTGCAGTAATCATATTACAATATATAAATCTATCACACCAACACACTGTACACTTCAAACTTACACAATGTTTTATGTCAGTTAGATCTCAATTTTTTAGAAAAGTAAAAAACCCATAAATGATCGATAACATGTAAAGACATGAAAAAGAAGGCAACAAATTCCCTTCCCACCTTCTAACTTAAGAAGGAAATATGACATATAGATTCTTCAACATTGATCTCAGTGTTGCTTTAATCAATGGGAAAGTAGCTTTTTAAATACTATACCAACTACTTCTTATCAATCAAGAAAATGTTCTACGATTTATCATTCACCCACTAACTCTAATCTTCAAACTAGCTAAAAGAGGTATACAAAGCAATCTTTACTCATTTTATCTTTGTGGTGCCTGTGAATTGGTATAATTTGACATTTTAATAATAAAAAAACAGAAGTTAAAAAAAAACTGAAAAATGAACCTTTGTAGAAGAAACACCCTTGGACACAATTCTTCATTAGCCTGAAGGATAAGTTTCTTAGGAAACTCTGTACTGGCTTCATGAAGCCAACATCTGCCCTATTGAACACAAGAAGAATCTTTTAAATACATAGTAAGAAAAATTATGTCAAACAGGTAGACTTCTACATTGCTTACCTTTTCTGTAAGAGTGCAAATCCTTACAAATCTGTGTTTCCCAGGAACTTCTGCCAAGAATCCCTCAGCCATGAGCTGATGGGACAAAGCCTTCCACCAACTCTCTGTTTGATCCTTGCCACAGCCAAATAAATTGTGTCTGCGAAAATGATCTGCAAGACGCTGGGAATTCTGTAATTAGGAATAAAATCAATATCTAAAAATGCTTTTTTTAGTTAAACAGGATAACTAAAATAAAAATGTCTGTTCATTTTTTGGATTTAACACAAATTTCAGCTTTAAATACCTACAAAATTTTATGCCCATCCTGCTTGTTCTGAGTTCTTAAGTCAGAAATAAATATATAATCAAAATAGTGTTCCTTTCCTATATGAAATAATGGCAGGTAATTTCACATATAATACACATGCATTTTCCAATTGGCTATGTTTGGAATATTTAACCTAGGCTATTTAGACCTTTTATTAACATACATTATTGTCTGAAAATAGTAATCATCAGGATTCTAGCTCAAGACTAGAAGCATACATGTCAAAAGGCAGTGTGACCCAAGAGCTGGTCATTAGTGAGTATGCTGCAACAACTCTGTCCCCACTGCATGGCTGCACTCACTGTACTTTTGTTCACGAGCTACTGCAAAGTTTACTTAAACATTTCTGATTTGGCTACTTCATGGAAAAACCCCAGGAAAAGCAAGTGCATGCTACACAGGTACTGTTTTTGAGATCCTTTTTTTTCCTAAGTGAAGAGAGGATTCCAATGGGAGACTCTGCACAGGCTATCACATTCTGGCAAAGTTGGGGAAGGTAGTCTATCACATCCGTGCAACTAACTCTCTTGTCCTCTGATAGGAGGGACTCTCCCCACCTTCTCTCTCCATAAACTCCTCTTCCATTTGCTCTGCCTTAACTACCTCCTTTACTTATCCTACACATTTAAGTACTACCTTTATTTTTTTTTAAAGATTTTATTTATTTATTTGACAGAGAGAGAGAGAGCACAAGTAGGCAGAGAAGCAGGCAGAGAGAGAGGAAGAAGCAGGCTCCCTGCTGAGCAGAGAGCCTGATGTGGGCCTCCATTCCAGGACCCTGAGATCATAACCTGAGCCAAGGCAGAGGCTTTAACCCACTGAGCCCCCCTTAAGGACTACCTTTAAATGTCTACAGTATCCTATGAATATAATGCTTTATGGAAAGTTGTTCCTGTCTAATGTATTTGTGGCAATTACAGCAGATAGTCATAGGGTCATTCTAACCTTCACCCACTGGACCTTCCTTCACTGCAGAATCTGCAAAGTTACAAATACGGTTTCTCAAAATCCCTTTCCACCAGAGTTCTGGGTATGATTTAAGAGGCATTTTTGCATGACATCTCTATGCAGGAGACGAGGTAAGGCTACTCTGTAGCTATTCCTGCAGGGATGTGTGACTGTGGAGGTGTTTGCTTTTTATGAGACAGTGTTAGCCAAGAACCCAGCATACAAGTACTAGCATTCTAAGTACCAAGAGGCATCCACTTTTTGGCTACAGTTTATAGCAAGTACAGGGTGGTCACCAAAGCCAGCAGAAGCGGAACCTCCCTGTCTGTTACAGCTCCCTGTTCGGTGTACTGTAGGGTCTGGTGCTGTAGCAGCAACTTCCCAAACTGACAGATAGCTTCTTGTCACAGAAGAGGCAGCAGGTCTCATGATCGACTATTTTATAGTACAATCTAAGTTTTTTAATGCAGTAATAAATAACTTTCTGTTTAAATTATTTAGAGTGATTATAGGCAAATATGAATTCTGTATTTTAGGTTATATTTGTATTTTAAAAACATTCATCCCTTGAATATGTCAAGACGTCATTATATTCTAAAAATTTTGAATATAAAATGTAATCTAAAATTTTCAAGACAGGCACAGCCCATCATTCAGCACTTTTACATTTCACCTATACTCCATGAAGGCTTAATAATCAACGCATATAAAAATCCAGGGATTTATATTATATTTATATTCATCAATTCATAGGATGAGTTCCATGAGGCATAACTCAAGCACTAGAAAGTTCTCTATTACAGATGTATTGGTTTAATTCAACCGATGAGAATTAACGACTACCAGTTTATCACTTTGGAACACTAAAATGTGAATAAAAGTGAAAGAGCCTTGGGGCACCTGGGTGGCTCAGTCAGTTAAGTGTCTGTCTTTGGCTCAGGTCACGATCCCAAGGTCCTGGGACAGAGCCCTGCATTGGGCTCCCTGCTCAGAGGGAAGCCTGCTTCCCTCTCTGCCACTTCCCTTGCTTGTGTTGCCCTCGCTGTCCCTCTCTCTATCAAATAAATAAAACAAAATAAAAAGTGAAAGAGCCTAAATAAAGCAATCCCTCACATGCAGGAAACCTAGGTTGACAGCAGATTAAAGTGGAACAAATTCCCATCAGAGATACTCCAGGGCCTAGAAACTGAGCATGACACATAGGCTTCTGATAGGTTAGGTAACAGTCTACAACATGCACTCTATCTTAAAAGACTACCTGGATTCAAGTCACAGTCTGGTACTTAACTACCCTTTTGACGGGGCAAGTTTACTTAACTTACCTGGGCTTCTATTTCCTCAGCTGCTATCCAAGTATTAACAACAGCTGCTATTTCTGTGGGATGTTGTAAAGACTTGAGTAACCAAGACACAGCCTGGCTCAGTAACATTAACTTTCTTCGTATTACTTAACAGTTGATCCTGTAACTCAACCTGAATTCCCTAATCTAAAAGAAAAACCATTATAAGAGCCCTAGGTGGCTCAGCTGTCTAAATGTTGACTCTTATTTCTGCTTAGGCCATGATCTCATGGTTGGTCATGAGATTGAGCCTTGACGCTGGGTGTGGAGCCTGCTTAAGATTCTCTCTCTCTCTCCCTGTGCCCCTTCCCTCCCACATAACCACATGCGCACATGCACTCTCTCTAATAAATAAATACATCTTTTAAAAAATGGAAACAATAAAAGAAAAACCACTACTTAGTATCTAGTAAGACTTCTCTGTACCACTGGTAATGGCACTCTACATCTACTAGGGGCTTATCCTTGTAGTAGGAGATTCTATTGCTTGTTAACTAGTAACACCAAAGGTATTAAATTGCCAAACTAGTACTTATTAGCAATCTCAACACTAAAATTATTCTTCTAGCCTTTCCTTTTGTAAGGAAAAAACCCCCATAAAACCTGAAGTGAATGAACACATTTATTAGTATGAAGCAATGAGATTTTTTTTCTAATCAGCAGGGAGTAACTGTCCTTCCCTTCATGATCAATATACTGTGTGAATCAATTCACATCATCTTGTTTCCATGGCAACCACCATGCCAAGAAAGCTGCTATACAGAACACAGGGATTTGGGCACTGATTTTAAGGAAGGTACATTTTACAGACACATCCCTAATCAAGTGCATTCATTTTAGTATCTCCAGATCATTCAATCTAAAAACAAAAATGTAAAACTGCATGTGAATATCATAATGAACAGAAAAGGTACTAGAACAGTAATCAGGAAAGCTGCTTGCTCATCCTGATTCTGACACAAAGTAATAATGATTTAGGCAGGTCCTCTAACTTTCAGGGATTCTGTATCGACCACTAGCAAATAAGGCAATAGGAATAAACAGTCTTTTTGCTCTAGTAGGAGTCTATACTTCTGTGGGACACACTCAGAAAGAGAAATTATCCCACTCTTTTTCTTTTAAAAATCAGGTTGAGAAAATAAGGAGCACCAAACTGGCATATCAAGGAATATGGAAACCTACCAACTGATGGATAGGTGTTAGAATAAAAAGAACAGATTGGCTAGAACTCACAACCCAAAGCAGCACTTTCTGATAAAAGCGAAATCTTTGAACCTCTATCTGATAGAGAGAACAAACAAATCTGCCACTTGTCTGAAGTAACTTCTTTAAAAATCACAACTGTTTTGTGAGGTCATTCTTTGTACTGGGAATGCCACACTCCCCTCCATCTTTCTTCCGTCATCCCATTTCTGATGCCAAAATCTACTATATCTCCCACAAAAAAGAAAACTCCAGTGATACTGATAGCATCACAAAGACTTCTCTAATTTCCCGGCTATGAACAAATACTCTCTCCAGAACAAAACTTGTGTCTATTCCTATGTCCTTTAACTCTTTCAATGCTACACTATACTAATTCTTTCCAAGTAACATCTTTCATACTAGAGAATGAGTTTCACCTAATTCAGCCTTCGGAGTCCCCACAAAACATAGGCGCCTTACACACACACACACACACACACACACACAGTTTAATAACTAGTGGGAAAAAATAGGTATGAGCTCTAACTCTCATTTTTAAATCTCTATGTTCTTGAAGTGTGAAACAAGCCCACAGTTTCTGTCCACATTTTAACTTCTCTTTTGCCTCTTTCCCAATTCCTACAAGCCAAAAAGCTCAGAGCTGCCACTTTAGGGCTTAACAAAGTCACTTCCAGGACTTCTACTCTAAGTGCAAAAAAATCAAAAGATAAAAAAAAATAATTATCTCTAGGAATATATATCAATCAGACAAAATAGCTATCCAGAAAATTAAATGGATAACCCTCTTCTGTTCAATACTCTGAAAATTATAAAGGGTGATTAAAACTAACAGTAGTTTTTAGAGGCTGCCTATAGTCAAAGCATCTTTTATCAAAAGTATTACCTAATTCTAGAGCCGTGACAAGGCTCAGCGCTCTGACAATATGATCAGGAATGAGGTTTCACCTAATGTCCTGGTTATGCAAATTAAATACCATGTTTCTGTTTTCTAATCTATAAAATGATAACTGCATACCTTACCACTTATTCATACAGAATGTTTAAAAATATCTATGTGGTGAGCTATTAAAACAAAGTTTCTTGGGCAATATTTCTACTATTTAATTTCTAACTAAATTTGTGCTATTTAAAAACACAATTTTAAACTCCATTCAAAAATACCTGGATTGGCTGCATAACTGTTTATATTATTTAGAAAAATCTTGGATAAGAAAGAAGAATCACATGCTGTTTAAATTATATTTTCTTATATATATGTACAAATATTATCTCTTTAAAACTCTAAGAGTTTTCAGTTTAATATGTTTATCATCTTACACATCAAAATTATCTAGAAAGATATCAATTTTCCCCAAATTAGTTAAGGTGGACGATTTACTAAATTCCTAAAGGAATCACAATTATAATTTTTAAAACAATATCCCAATAGATACCAAGATCACTGAAATGGAAGGGGAAAAAAATTACCTTATTTTCCTTGTAGTTAACATCTACAAATTTTTGTTAAGTAGTACTTTTTGAAAAGTTTTACACCTTTATCTAGCAAGGGTAGTATAAAATTTCACAAAGAATAAACTTCTTAATTTGAAGACTCCCAGAAGAGACTGTCAGTACAAGCAGTCTGACTTGGTTTTCAAATAATAGGTGAAATCTGATCCCTCTTGTGGCCAGTTCAAGTTTGTGTAGGAGCCCACTTACACTTATTTGTTGATACTGGATACTGCTGGCTTATACCAAATTAAAACAAGGATAATTTTTATAAATTACACATTCAACTGGGATACACAGGTTTTGAAAATGATAGAGATGGAAGAAACTTTCATAGATCTCAATTAAGCTTAATCTAGCTCTTGCAACTTAAATTCTTTAATAAAAAAGACAAAAAAATAGCATTCATAGCAGCTAAAATGAAGTTCCTTAACTTGGAACACTACTTAAATAATTAATTAATAGTGGCAACACTATTAAATTTCTAATCAAACTGGTGATTTAAAACAAAATTATAGCAGAGTTGGGGGAAATAAAAACACATAATATTTTAAATTCTGTTCAGAATCTAAAAACATCACTACCTGAAAAGTTAACATGTTTTCAGTATTTCATTAAAAATATTTCACAACTTAAAAAAAATTCACAACTAACTTGTCCCTTTCTACACAAGATAAAAACTCAGAAAATATTTACATGAAGCATTCAAGTATTTAACAAATAAATGCTTACCTAAATTATTTTTTAAATCCTACAAAGTGAGAAAATTAATCGTTACTTTTAAGTATATTTTTAATAAATATACACATTTGTGAAGGATTCTACCTCCCACTTTGGTTTATGCAACTAATAGCCATGCATAATACTTGGCTTTGCTTTACAGACTTCTAAACCAGGAATAAAATCACATGCACAAAAGGACTACAGACTGTAAGGGTCATGACTTACTCATTGTGTACTTGCAAATTTTAGCACAATTCTGGCCTGCAAATCACTCAAAAAAAAAAAAAAGTAGCTGAATTGACTACTGCTATTTATTCAATGGTAAAGCCAAAAATAAAACAAAACCAAAAAAACCCTGGAATTTTAAATACCTGAGATAAGAAACAAAAAAGAAATAAAGAAAAACTACACTGCCAAATATTGTCATTGAACTTAGACATTTACAAATAATCACTGAAATTAAAGTTTTGCTCGAAGAATTTACTATTTTGCAGGGCGCCAGAAGACAATTTTGTTCTGTCTCTTGATACAATGAAAGCTAGCTTTCTTGATTATCCTAAGAAAGACCAGTTTAGGGATTTATCCAATTGTAATCTAATAAGCTAATACAGTGCTTCTATAAAGAGGTGCAGAGTTGAACATCAACTTGAAATATGAAAACAGTAGTACATGCGATATCATGTAGGTTTTGTCTAAAGTAATGAATGCAGTGCTTCACTGAAACTTAGTAAGGCTCTCTGACTTCAAATAACTGATCTAGAGCCGAAGCTGCAATCCTAAAACAACGAACTTCCAAAGACAAATGTAACAGGAGTACAAGAAGAACTATGAAGGTGATTCACAGGTATACTTACAGATCCTTGGAGAAATAAAATCGGAAGTCCAATTCCAAACCTTTCTCCTAGGATTTCCACAGCAGATAATAGCTGGAATGCTTGTAGACCAAAGTCCTGTGATGTATCATCTAAGTCATCAATGGCAGAGCAGTGATCCAATCTAAGTAATAATATGATAGAAAGCTTAGCTAAGGCATGTACCTTTAATTAGCCAAGATGAAAAAATCTCAAATATGCCAACTGCCTCATAAGCTAACAAAGTTCATTACAGCCAAGATCAGGCAAAGTATGTAAAACATGAAATATAAACCATAATATAGCTTTGTATGTTATGTTGATGGTTCTCAACCCTGGTTCCTTGGAACCAAATTTCACTGGACGACCTCAGACCATAAACAGAAGAGCAGGTTCAAGCAAGCAGCATGCAGAGGTACAGCTTGAAAAGCTCCACGTGACATCATATAAATACTGGACTTTTGGGTTAGGTTGTAATGGGAGAAAAAAATTGTTGCAAAAAAAATTGACTTAAAAGCCAAAACTCTTATGCAATAAATTACTAAACTCTGATGACTGTAAAATATGACACAAAGATAAAATGCACCTCATTTAAGTGCACCTGGAAATTACATTCCTAAGCCATCCTTCAGGCAGATTTGGAATTATCATTATACAAATGAGAATTCTTTAAAGCTGGCTAAGAACAAAAGGAGTCGACTCCTTAGAGAAAATCAACTAATAGACTTCAACTACCTAATTCAATTGCTTTCTTTATAACAAACAGCTTTGAAATAGCAGTAAGAAAATAGTCAATATGCCAGATATATGTTTGGGGGGAAAGACTACATTTAGGTTTATTCTCCTATTCTCACTTCTTTAGTAGAATACTTAGCTCATTAATTTTCTTTTCTAGTGTGAATATTTAAAGCTATCAGATTCTCACAAAGTACCACCTCTGCTGTATCTTCCAAGTTTTAATGTATAATATCGCAATCATCCCTAAAGTTCTAAAAATATTTTAATTTCCAGTCTGATTCTTTCTTTATGAGTGATTTAAAAGTGTTTTTAATTTCCAAATGAATGAGAATTTTGTTTATCCTCTTATTGCCTTCTAATTCAACTGCACTCTCATCAGAAAAAAATGATGTGTTTAATACCAATACACTGAAAACTTTTGAGACAACTCTACAATCTAGTATAAGGGCCAGAAAACTTTTTTATAAAGGGTCAGATAGTAAACAGTTTATGTTTTGTGGGCCACACTATCTTTGTGTCACAGCTACTGGGCATTTGACTCTGCAAAAACAGCCACAGACAACATATAAACAAAAGGGTATGCTGTATTCCAAGAAAATTTCATCCGCAAAAGTGGATTTGGTCTATAATATTCCATGTATGTTTGAGAAGCGTGGTCTCTAAATCAGGGCTTCCCAGCTGGCGTGCTGCAAATAGATTATAGGGGTGCGGTACAGTTAATCACAGTTCTGGACAGAATCTGGACCCGAGTGGTAAATAGCCTAGTGTGCTACAGAAGTACTATCATTAGTTCTGTGTATCATGAAGTGAAAATGTTTGCGATACATTGTTCTAAATGCTTGGTATAGGGTTCTAAATAGCAAGTGTGTGATAAATTAAACTTGTTACTATGTTGACCAAATTTTCTATAGCTTATTCATTTTTGGATTGCTTAATCTACCAATAACCAAAAATTATATCAAAGTCTTCTACTTTAATGGTGCATTTGTTGATTTCTTCCAGCTGTTCTGTCAGTTTTTGCTTTATATATTTGTAGGGTTTGGGGGTTTGGCACATAGAACAATTCTGTCCTCTTAGAGAAGCAACTTTTTAAAATTTTTTTTTATTTTTTAAATATTTTATGTATTTATTTGACAGAGAGAAACACAGCGAGAGAGGGAACACAAGCAGCGGGAGTTGAAAAGGAGAAGCAGGCTCCCTGCCGAGCAGGGAGCCCAACGTGGGACTGATCTCCGGTCTCCGGGATCATGACCTGAGTCGAAGGCAGTCAGAGAAGCAACTTTTTATCACCAAAGAGATCACTGTCATCTCTAATAATTATTTTTTTGTCTAATAGAAACATAACACAACTACCATACCTAGGTATATATGGCTAACTCAACTAGTTATACCATTTGTCTTTATTTTTTCAGTTAATATGCAGTTAAATAGACTGTATATTTGTGCATATGTAAAGTTCTACAAATTTAAATACAAC
>PITA01000578.1:82635-111604 GCA_004023965.1 Spilogale gracilis
TTTTTTTTTTTAAAGATTTTATTTATTTGACAGAGAGAAACACAGCCAGAGAGGGAACACAAGCAGGGGGAGTGAGAGAGGGAGAAGCAGGCTTCCCGCCGAGCAGGGAGCCCGATGTGGGACTCGATCCCGGGTCTCCAGGATCATGACCTGAGCCGAAGGCAGTGGCTTAACCAACTGAGCCACCCAGGCGTCCCGCAACTCTTGATTCATATGCAGATTCATCCAACCACCACAATCAGCTACCATCACAGTCAGGACATACAACAAATCCTTCACAGTAAACAGTCCCCTTTGCTGGCCCTTTGCAATCATACCCTCCCTCTCCCTCCAACCTCTGACAACCACTGATCTTTTCTACATCCCTTAGTATAGTCTTACTTTTGAGAGAATACCATATAAATGGGATCATAATGTAAAATTGGTATTATTTCTTCTTTTAAAGTTTGGTAAAATTTGCCATTTAAACCACTTGGGCTAGGGAATTTTATTTCTAGAGGTTTTAACAGATCTAATTTCTTTAACAGTCATACAACTATCCAGGTTATTTACTTCATTGTGGGTGAATTTTGTCAGTTTGAGGTTTTCAAGGAATTGGGTCTGTTTCCTCTAAATTACTGAATGAATACATGCACTGAACTATTCATAGTGTTTCTTTATGATTCTTTTAATGTCTGTTGAGCTTGTAGTGAAATTCCTTTCATTCCTGGTATTGGTAATCTCTGTATCCTCTTTTTTTTTCCTTGTTAGACGTTTCTATCAATTTTATTGACCTTTTCAAAGAATGAGCTTTTGCATTCTTTGGTTTTTCTCTTTTGTTTTTCTGCTTTCTATTTCATTTATGCTCTTATCTTTCTCATCTCCTTCCTTCTACTTCCTTTTAGCTTACTTTGCTCTTATTTGCTTCCTAAAGTAGAAGCTTAACTACAGCTTTGAAACTTTCCTTCTATTATAAGTATTTAATGTTCCAAATTTCCCTCAGTATTGCTTTGGCAGCATCCCATACATTTTGTATTTTCACTTCATTTGGTTCAAAATATTTTCTGGTTGACCCTGAGACCTCCTCTTTGACTGATGGGTTATTTAGTGGTGTGGTATTTAATCTTTGAGTGTTTGGAGACTTTCCTGATATCTTTCTGTTACTGGTTTCTAGTTTAAATCCTTTATATTCAGAAAACACACTCCATATGAGCAGAATTCTTTTAAATGTATTTAGGTTCTTTTATGACCCAGAATATAACCTACATTTGTGAACACTACCTCGGAAGAATGTTTCTTCCACTGTTGTTGGGTAGAGTGTTCTATAAAAGTTAATTAGATCCAGTTTGTTGGCAGTCCTGTTCATTTCTATCTTACTGATTTTGTTTCCTAGCTCCATTAACTACTGAGAGAAGACGTTGAATTCGCCAACTGTAATTAATGATTTCTCTGTCAGTTCTTTTGGTAAGTGCATACACATTTAGGATTATGTGTTCTTGAATGATGGGTTAACTTGATATGTCAGCGGTGCCCAGTTGTTTGGTCAAACACTAATCTAGATGCTAATCAGTTGACTTTAAGTAAAGGTGATTACCTAATAATGTGAGTCTCATCCAATCAAAAGAAGGCCTTAAGGAGCAAAGACTAAGGTCTGCTGCAGAAAAAGGAACTGTGACTCAAGATTATTAACACAGAAATCCTGCCTGACTTCCCAGCCTGCCAGCTTGCCCTACAAATTTCATACTTGCCAACCCCCAAAAATGCCATCCGCCAATTCCTTAAAATCAATCTGTGTGTGTGTGTGTGTGTGTGTG
Source organism: Spilogale gracilis (assembly GCA_004023965.1). Taxonomy (NCBI): domain Eukaryota; kingdom Metazoa; phylum Chordata; class Mammalia; order Carnivora; family Mephitidae; genus Spilogale; species Spilogale gracilis. Next base: position 84,429 of record PITA01000578.1, read on the forward strand.
TGTGCGCACGCACGCCTGCGTGCGTGTCTCTGGAGAACTACGATTCATTGGTAAACTGACCCTTTCACCATCATGTAATGTCTTTGCTTATCTCCAGTAATATTCTTTCTCCAAAGTCTCCACTCCCTGTTATTAAAATAACAACCTCAGCTTTCTTTTGACTAGTGTTTTCATGGTATATAGTTGTTATCCTTTTATTTTTAATCTACCTACATAATTACACTTGTGGATTTCTTATGGACGGCATACAGCTGGGTCATTTTTTTTTCAAGTTTATTAATTATTTTTAAATAATCTCTACCCCCAACCTGGACTCAAACTCTATGACCCTAAGATCAAGAGTTGCATGCTCCTCTGACTAAGCCAGCCAAGCGCTCCTAGTTGGGTCATATTTTTATTTTTTATTTTTTATTTATTTTTTTTTTTTTTAAAGATTTTATTTATTTGACAGCGAGAAACACAGCGAGAGAGGGAACACAAGCAGGGGGAGTGAGAGAGGGAGAAGCAGGCCTCCCGCTGAGCAGGGAGCCCGATGTGGGACTCGAGCCCGGGTCTCCGGGATCATGACCTGAGCCGAAGGCAGTCGCTTAACCAACTGAGCCACCCAGGCGTCCCGAAGGTGGGTCATATTTTTAAACCAATTCGAAGAATGTCTCCTTTAACTGGTGATTTTGGACCACTTACACTAACATAATTATTGATACATTTGAATTTAGGTCCACCATTTTACTGGTTTATCTATTTGTGATGCAAAATAATATTGTTTGTTTTATCTAATATTTAAATAAATTCATTATTTTGTTTTTTAAAACTGTAATACATACCATTCAACAAAAACTCAATTAAAAATTATTTGAGGGGGGTGCCTGGGTGACTCAGTGGTTAAGCCTCTACCTTCCGCTCAGGTTATGATCCCAGAGTCTGGGGATCGAGCCCCGCATTGGGCTGCCTGCGAGGCGGGAAGCCGCTTCTCCCTCTCTCACTCCCCCTGTTTGTGTTCCCTCTCTGGCTGTGTTTCTCTCTGTCAAATAAACAAAATCTTTTAAAAAAAAAAATTATTTGAGGTGGGTGGTTTAGTCAGCGGAGCATCTGACCCTTGATCTCAGGTCTTGATCTGAGGGTCCTGAGTTCAAGCCACACCTTGGGCATGAAGCCTACTTACAAAACTGTAAATTTAAAAAGAAAGAGGAACAAAGGCTTCTAGAATCTCCATCTAAAAGAAAAAAATCTGGGTGCCTGGGTGGCTCAGTCATTAAGCATCTGCCTTTGGCTCAGGTCATTATCCCAGGGTCTTAGGATCACCCCACACTGGGCTCCCTGCTCAGTTAGGAGCCTATTTCTCCCTCTCACACTCCCCTTGCTTGTGTTTCCTCTCTCAGTTTGTCACTCTCTCTTCCAAATAAATAAATAAAATTTTTAATTCCTTTAAAAAAATAAATGAAAAAAATAAACGAAAAAAATCTTTACCTGGACCGGCAATTATCACAGCATTTTTCAGTTCCCATAATACCCACGGAGGCCTTTCGTAGTTGTTTGTCTTCAAAATGAGACAAGATGAGTCTACCCAAGAGAAAATTTAAATTAAATAAAAGAACAAAACCATATATGTTAAAATCATTGCTGAAAATAATGAGGTGAAATCATCACTAATTGATTCACCTGGGATCTCATTAACTGGCTTCAGTTTACTGAGGCACAAAAAAAATTACCTTAAAAACTCAGCATATATGTAACACCAACAAAATACTGTTTCTAAATACTTCTAATTATTTTGCAAAACATTTCTTAAAAGAGCACCATTCTTAAATCTGCTATTAATTAATATAAAATAAGTTATACATACTTTCGCCTACACCTTGTGGAATGAAGATATTTTTCCATCTTTGCCATCATCTTTAATTTATACAATCGAAACTTTTCATTGGGAATCTCACTAAGGCGGTACCTGTAAATTACAAATAACCACAGGAATATATAAAATTGCATTAGCAATTTTGTTATTTTTAAATTTATTATTGTTTACTTTTCAAAACCTATAGCATCTACCTCTATCAAGATTAAAAAAAAAAAATTTCTATCATCCCAGATAGTTTTGTGTCCCTTTCCAGTCAATGCCTCTGCAAGAGGTAAGCATATTTCTGATTTCTATGAAAAATGCCTTCTGAAAGAATTCTGTATCTATATCCACGTATCAATTTCTTAGCTGCTTTTAAAAAAATTATTCTAAACCCTAAGGTTTTTCTTTTTGACTTATATGCTACATGCTTTTTGGCAATCTTTCCACTATATATGAATTTTTATATTTTCCCAGTAAAAAGTTATTGTTTATCTGAGAAACTAAAAACATACTGAAAAACAATCAAATCCAAATATGAGCCTTCATCCCTATTTGCTCATTAGAGGATTTCTCATTCCCTTTAAAACTATCCCTTTACACTATAGTCTATTATGGAACACCAATAAAACATCAGAATTAAATCCTTCCTTCACACAATTATAACTGATTTTTTCCATAATATTGAATTTTAAAATTGTTAGCATTAAAGACGTTTGTTTGTTTTTAAAAAGTTATTTCTAGTCTACTGTGAAGAAATTCCATGTATATCAGATATCAGAAGATGATGACAATCTGCCAATAGCTGTGCACATCTTTTCAATAATTCTTTCAAGAATAAATAGAAGTCTAAGTTGAGATTTCCAATATTTCAACAGAAAACAATATTTTCATGTAAGATCTAATGGATAATACTGATCCTCATCCAAATGGGCCTAATATTTTGACTATTCAAAATTCTGACTCATAAAAATACCTCTGTACAATTCTCAAAGATGACACCAACAGGGAAACCAGTTAAGTGACTTCTGGAAAGTCTGAACACACAAATGATCCCTTATTCAAAAACATTCTTATGATCTGACACTACCAACCACCATGCCTTTCCATATAATTTACCTAAAAGTCTCTTCCAACTATTGACTCTAGTTTCTCCTATTCTCATTCTTCCTAGCCCATGGCCTAAAAATTATAATTAAACATTAAACAACACGAGTTTAAAATGCATTGATCTACTTACATGCAAATTTTTTAAAAAAATACAGTGCAGTACTGTAAATGTATTTTCTCTTATGGTTTTTTAAAATAGCATTTTCTTTTCTCTAGCTTATTTATGGTAAGAATACAGTATATAATAATGTAACATATGAAATAAGTGCTAATCTATTGCTTATGTTATCCATAAGGCTTCCAGGCAATAGTAGGCTACTGGTAGTTAAGTTTTAGAAGAAGAAAAGGTTTTATGTAGATTTTTGACTGCTTTAGGGAGTCAGCACTCCTAACCCTTATGTTGTTCAGGGACCAACTGTAGTTCTTTTTTTTTTTTTTTTTGCTTTATTTGTTTATTTGTTTAGCTCACCTCCCTCTCAGAAAGAACAAAGAAAACAAATGCTTACACTCTAACTACTATAGCCTCCTTTATATTTGGTTCAGATGACCTACATTTAACTTCTCATAATCAGTGTCAGTAACAAATGTGAAAAAATACAATTTTAAGTCTCTAAACGCAAATCTAGTCAATATTTATTCTACTTTTGGGACTATTAAAATAAAGTAAAATATTCCATGGAATAAAAATCAGTTGAAAAGAAGAAAAATTCTAAAAGCAACCCATACATAAAAATCAGATGGAACCAGCTGGGAAATTTATTAAATTGAAATCAACCTTCAAATTATTCCCTTTAAAAAAATTTACAATAACATTGGGTTTGTTTAATAGCAAATGCAGACGCTGAGACGCTTTACATAGACAGCAGTCAGAAGAAAAACAATAACTGTTCTGTTTAAGGGGATAGTTTTATTGACTCTACGTTAAGAATCAAAAGCTAGGAGCACCTGGGTAGCTCAGTCCTTAAGCTTCTGCCTTCAGCTCAGGTCATGGTCCCAGGGACCGCATCCGTCTCCCTGCTTGGCGGGAAGCCTGCTTCTCCCTCTCTCACTCCCCCTGCTTGTGTTCCCTCTCTTGCTGTGTTTCTGTCAAATAAGTGAATGGAAACTTAAAAAAAAAAAAAACAAAAAAAAAACAAAAACCCAAAAGAAATCCAAAAGCTACCACTGTTCTTAAAGGGAAGAGCTTAAAATTTACACCGAATTTTTTACTTAATTAATCCCTATTCTTCTTTCAGATCTCAACTCACCCTATCACTTTTTTTTTTTTTTCATCCTATCACTTCTTAAAGGAAGACTTAACCTGAACTTTTTGACTTGGTAAATACTCATCCTATTGTATACTTACTACTCAAAGCAACTGTCCTCCATAGTACTTAACACAGCTGTAATTTCACACAGATCTGCATGATCCCTTTTAAAAATTCTTTTGGTTACTGAAACTGTCAAACACAATGAACTCTATAGTTGTGTGATTCTGTGATTAAGATGTGCCATTTCTATATACGCTAAGCTCTCTGAAACCAGGCACTATATCTGTTTTTCTTTATCACTGCATCCCCAGCATAGATCATAATACTTAAAACACTGGAACTTGAAAAAACTTTGCTGAATCATGAATAAAAATAACACTGTGTTGGATAGGTACTCTCATCATTTTAATAACATGAACTAATATGTTCATGCAAGAGCTCAGTTTATTCAGCAACATGGATGTGTATTTTGAAAACACCTCATCTTAACAGCCTCATCAATTACCATAAATACATTTTTTTTCTGAGATTTTATCCCCCTATAGATGAGGGAATCAGTTGCTAAATACCGCCCCTAAAATTTTTGCAAGATGAAGTTTTTCCTTTCCAATACAAATCTCATAGAACTCAAGTACCAATAAAGGACCTGCTTCATGTTTAAGTAGATTGCTCTTCCTACATTTAAACACTAAACACTTAATTTTTTTCATGGCAGTCAATCGGTACAGTGAATGGGTACAGTGCAACAAGATTATTCACACACAGTCAAGGACAGCTGGCATGCTTTCACAGAACAAAAGAAACAAATGGCAAAGACAGCCAAATAGGGATTAGTAAAAGTCACTTGGAATAAGTACCACTGTAGCATGGGAAGGACCAAAAACAAACTAAATGGTATCTGAAGAAAACTATGGCTGAAGACATACCAAAACTCAAGAGGAACTGGGGAGAGAAAAACAGTTTGTCCATGCACAATGTTAGGAAAGCACCCATAGAATCCATGTTCCAATCCCAGTATAGTCTCGAGTTAGTTAATTCTTCACATTAAATGAGATACGTGAAATTAGGTCATCTCCTCTAGGTGGCAAAACTTAGCACAAAGGTTCTTAGTAGTCCTGTTTTGTTTTGGTTTTAAAGGCTCTTATACACATGACTTAAAATTTTGCATGCAGCTTCAAATACTTTCAAAGCTTATACAGAAAGAAAGAAATCTGCAAGGGTGAAAGCAAAAATGTTTTTACCTATTTAAGTTAATGTCTGCTGGAGCCCACAGTATATGACAAGAACTCGGAAGTCCATCACGGCCAGCTCTCCCAATCTCTTGGTAATAGGATTCCATTTCCTTAGGAGCACCATAATGAATGACTCTGCGAATGTCAGCTTTATTAATGCCCATTCCAAAAGCTATGGTAGCTACGACACACTGAGAATAAATAAAAATAAAGTTTGACAAATATGTAGCAGAACCAAAAGCTGGAATCTTTACCTTTTGGTAAGAGTAATAATTAGTTCAATAACTAAAGTCCTTGGCATGAAACTGAATTTAATACAATTTCAACCAATCACTTACAGATCAAAAGATTATGTGCCCAATTTACAAATTAGGGATTGGTAAAACACGATTTCTATTTCTTCCTTATAAAAAGTAGCAACTAAAGTGGTCTCTCTGAACACCTATGAATGAGTACAAGATGAAAATAGACTCTTAAAATACTTATTATATTAAAAGAGACACTGTTATTATGAAGTTTCAAGAGTTCTTATCTGATTGCCCAGTATCTTAATATTTTCTAGCATTCCAAGATGGAAGGAAACTTCTCATTAAAGATGGTAAAGTGGAATATGAATTTATCTCTGTATCTTTAAAAGGATAAAACTGATAAGTATCTAACATATATGAGCATACTGAAATGAGACTTACACGATTGGGAGAAGTTTTGGGGAAGAATTAGTGATAAGAACATAAAAAAACTAAAAAAAAATTTAAAGTATTAACAATAAAAGAAGATGTGCAATAAAAGTAACTATAATATACCACATGGCTTAGAGATAAAAAGCATTTACAGAGAAATAATTGTGTAAATATATAATATTTGAATATATATTTTGATCTAACCAAATTATGTTAATGTTGGGAGGAAAGGGGGTTAGAAATACATAAAGAGAGTAAGCAGAAGGGCAGGAAGGGGTGTGAAAGGGAACTAAACCTTCACTCCTTACAGTGAGAAGTCAATAGACAATGCCTAAATCTAATAAATAAAAACTAAGTTGACGGGGCACCTGGGTGGCTCAGTTGGTTAAGCGACTGCCTTTGGCTCAGGTCATGATCCCGGAGACGGGGGATCGAGTCCCACATCGGGCTCCCTGCTCAGCGGGAGGCCTGCTTCTCCCTCTCTCATTCCCCCTGCTTGTGTTCCCTCTCTGGCTGTGTTTCTCTCTGTCAAATAAATAAAATTTAAAAAAAAAAAAAAAAAACTAAGTTGTAACAGTAAAAGCGAATCATTGCATGATCTAGTAGTAAACACCAAAAGAATAAACTAAAAGAGATGAGAATAGGAGACAGAGGTGGGGAAGGAAGGAGGGGCTGATATTCTCATTGTAAAGCACTGTAGAAGTAGCTCGTTCTTTATGTGTGTGTAAAACCAATAAAAATTAAAGTGCTATTAAAAAATGTATTAAAGGTGCCTGGGTGGCTCAGTGGGTTAAAGCCTCTGCCTTTGGCTCAGGTCATGATCTCAGGGTCCTGGGATTGAGTCCCGCATTGGGCTCTCTGCTCAGTGGGGAGCCTGCTTCCCCCTCTTTCTCTGCCTGCCTCTCTGCCTATTTGTGATCTCTCTCTCTGTGTCAAATAAATAAATGAAATCTTTTTTAAAAAATGTATTAAGATGGACCAAGAATAGAAGATAGAAAGAAAGAAGGAGGGGATAGAGGAAGAAAGAAAAAGAAAATGCTGAAGAGATAAATGGAAGTATAAGTAAAGTGAGAGAAAAAAATAATGAAATAGAAATTTATTAAGAAAAAGTTTTGCAGGGTGCCTGGCTGGTTCAGTTGGTGGAATATGTGACCCTTGATGTTGAGGTTGTGAAGTCAGGCCTGAAATTGGGTGCAGATATTATTTAAACATAAAATCTTACAAGAAAAAGCTTTGAATGAATAATCTAGGCCATTGTGCTATATTTAAAAGTGAATAAGCAACATAATTTTAAGATTTTTAAAAATGTATTTGAGTCAATTTTCTTCCAGCTTATTGGGATATATTGACATATAACACTGTGTAAGTTTAAGATACATTAATTTGATATATATATACACCGTGAAATGATTACCACCATAAAGATACTTACCATGTCCATTCCCTCCCATAGTCACCACTTGCAAGTGTGTATGTATGTGTGTGTCTGGCAAGAACTTTGAAGATCTAATTTTCATCATATGACCCTGTTTTTTTTTTAAGTTATTTTATTTTAAATTTATTTATTATTTTAAAGTTATCTCTACACCCAACAGGAGTTCGAGTATGGAATCTACAATCCCGAGATAAAGAGTTGTATGCTCTACAGACTGAGCCAGGTGCCCCTTTATGACACTGTTTTTAGATGACATCACCCTGTTCTACAGACACGATGTTCAAAATATCATTATAACTCTAAGGTGAAAATAAAGTATTTTATCAAATAATTTATTCACAGCCTTATCCCAGAAAGAAAAGAATTCAAAAGAAGCAAATAAAATACAAAAGAACATGAAACTAAGTATCAGAACTAAAAATAAGAATGAATGGGCACAGTCTAAAAATGCAAATATCCATCTGAATATGGTTAGATTCAGTTAAGAATAATATGGGAAAAATTTTTTTCTAAGATTATAAAATAGAAAATACTAAGATTCTAAGCATCAGTCAATTCAAGACATTAAGAGCTAGGGAGGTAAACTGGCAATCCCTTTACTTTTAGGCCCACACCAAAGTATAAATCAACTTCAGAAAGACAGGAGAGGGAACATCTAGAATTCTGTACATGTATGCATTCAGTAGGCACTCAATAAATACTCAATGGCAAGTAATCAATTCCAAAAGCACCAGAATACTCTAGATAGATGAGGAAATGGATTTTCAATCATCTTGAGAAGGTGTCTGAGATCTCTTGATGCAAATGTGAAGCTTCTGAATTATTTATTATAATAGCAAAGGAGTACATTGAGGCCAGTTGTTAGATACAATAGATCCCCTGATATAGCTAGGGTGACAGCATCAATATTAATTTATTAGTTTTCCTAGTGTGCATAAAACTTTTTGACATCCCTCCACAGAAGGGGAAAACATAGTGGCACATACATATATATATCTTTCTAGATATAAGGTATAATTAGCAATCACTGTGAAGTTTTTAAAGTCATATTTCAAAGCACTAATGTTTCACTGAAGTTGAACATGGGTAGCAAAACCAGATGCATCCAACAAAGTCTCCCATCACAACATAACAGAGAAAGTTTGCAGTCTCTCCGATCTGTAGGAGATGTCTCTACCTAAATGAGTAATTAGTAATAAATCAAGATGAAAGAAATCATTGATTAGTTAATGGCTCAAACATCAATTGTTAAGATTCAGTAAGCAACAGCCAATAAATTTTATCTGATAATTTTCAAACTGCTGAGGTAACAAAATAAAACTATAAACATGTAAGAATTTAGGTAACTCTATTCTAAGCAGTTGTGATAGCTGTTCCTATCTTTTGAAAGAAGAGAAAGAAAAAGAATAGATGCTTTTAGGTTAAGTATGTATCACAGCATGACAGAGTATAGTGAACTTTACGGACTGGGCGTATGAACCATACTTGAGGTAGGTTGTTTGAACAATGCTGGTTTGAAGGTCGTTAACAACTACAGAACTAAACAGAAAGGAAATGGACGACCTACTGAACAGAAAATGCAAAGCAGAAATTAAGTTCATCTCTTAACTTGAGAGGAGGCCTAGTCCACAGGCTTGCAGTAACAGACTTTGGATAGGATGTCGACAGTATGAAGCTGTAAACCTTCCAACATGGTCTGAATTTAAGTCTACCTAAATATTCGGCATGACACCCACTAAACGAGGATTCCAATCACTTCAAATAGAAATTATTACAGGATTTCAATCGTTACAGGAATCTCAGCTGGAGCACTTCATAGTGACTTCACTGATACCCTTTCTTTCTTCAGTCTTTCTTCTTCAAATGGATCCTGTTTAGGGCTGCTAATCTATTGTTTCTATAATACTATGATCTTGCTCAAAAACACACACTAGTCTGTCATAATGGTTTTCAAACAATATTCTGCAGAGCTCTGAGGATTATAGGATACCCCCAGGGACTTGGGAAACTGGAAGTCTCTTGAATTTCTTTCTCCCTCACATCAACTTCAACAAGAATCATTCTACTTTGATTTGTTTTACCTATTAGATAAAAATGAATTAAAACAGGGCACCTGGGTGGCTCAGTGGGTTAAAGCCTCTGCCTTCGGCTCAGGTCATGATCTCAGGGTCCTGGGACCGAGGCCTGCATAGAGTGCTCTGCTCAGCAGGGAGCCTGCTTCCTCCTCTCTCTGCCTGCCTCTCTGCCTACTTGTGATCTCTCTCTCTGTCAAATAAATAAATAAATAAAATCTTTTTAAAAAATGAATTAAAACATTAAATGAAAATTTAAATAAAAAATTCTAATGCTAAAGTAGTCTAGAAAAACTATAGGTATATCACATAAATCCCAGCTTGCCTTTTTGCAAGTTTTAAGGCCCTGATCTGGCCAACCAACTCACTCAAATTTTTTCCTGTGAGTCTCTAACTCCCTGCCTTTTCACCTATACTTTGTACCAATCCTACTCCACACTCTCTTTCTCTCCAACCATTCCAAACTATTCCCAATTCCTAAACCCAGTATGCACTCTCATACCAGTGTCTTTGCACATGCTAGTCTCTTTCCCTGGAATTTCATAACTCAGCCCTTTTCCCTCATGGCTTACTGGCCTCACATACTTGACAAAGTTCCATTTACTTGTTTAGCCTCTACACTCAAACTGCTTCTTCCTGAGTAGATCATCACCATAACAGAAGCTACCTTAACAGCTAGCATTCCTTTCTCTATGCACTATATGCAGCCTGCTATTTGTACTCATCCTCAAGAGTTGGTTCACCTGTCATCCACATTATACACTAATTCCCTTTATGAGAGAAACTTCTTTAGACTTAACACAAACAAGGTAGTCGATAAAGATATGGCAAGTAAATATTAGAGAAACATCTGTTTCCATTGTGAATACAGAGTAATGATGATGAATCTTCACACCTGAATTTCATCTCTCATGAAACTATGATGAACCTTTCTCCTTGATTTAACATCCAAGCCTGCATGGTATGTTCCACAGGCTAACTTCAGTTTCTTAAGTTCAGCTGTAACTTGTTCTGTCATTTTTCTGGAAGGACAATAGATGATAGTTGGGCCTTCAAATTCCCAGGTGGAACTAAAAACAAACACATACACACACACACAAACAAAAGAACAAAAGCATAAATATACAGGCTTCACCTTGAGTTTATCTTATTTAATTTCCCCTTTCCTTTTAAAATTTTAACTTATTTTAATTTTTAAATTTTCATTTTCTTTTTAGTAAAACACTATAAAAAAAGCATATAGAAAACAATGATATATTTAACTACATAAAAATGTGGAAAGTCAAATGTGGAAATATATTAAATCCCAAAGACCTTGGACTCATCTTTTGTTCAAATTAAAGTTAAAACTAGAGACAAGTTTATTTGAGCAAAAGCCTTGATAAAAACTTAACCTACTGCAAATGCAATTTCTGTACTTTCAGAATGCAAAGCACTAAATGAACAATTAGTCTTCATTTACATTAGAAAGGTAAGTGAATATTTACATAGGGGAATAGTCTCTTCTTTCTCATGATCAAAAAATTGAGTTTCCATGTATGTTTATTAAAAACGCAGTAACTTTTTTGTAATATTAAAGATCATTTTTATAGTTCAAAGAAGTACTGACAAGTAATCTTGAGACTATAGAAAACATCTATTTGAAAGTCTGTTTTAGAAACCTGTGCTAACTTTTTAAAAATGCAAAGGATGGTTTCCAAAGAACATTTATTTAGTGCCTCAATATATTAATTTACATAAATACATTCATTTATGCTGACTTAATCAATATTAAAAATGTGTAGTTTTAGATTTAGGAAAAACTTTAATTTTTTATGCATATATTCTGATATAATTTCAACTTTAGGAATTTATTTTACAAATATACTTTCCCATCTGCCAAAAGACACATATACACAAATATTCACAACAGAACTGTATTAGTAAAAAATAAATCCTCATCATTATGCACATTCATACTATGAAATACTAAACAAACAATAAAAAATTATTGTATCTAAAACCTTTAAGAAGGACTATAGCAAAAGTCATTGAAAACTGAAATAGAGGGGGGAAAATTAGGCAATAGTTTGACTCCACAAGTTTTACTGAATAATCTCCTCAAAGTAATTTTTTGTGACCAAATGGGCTTCCAAAACAAAATGTTCCAGAAGAGGGTGCCTGAGTGGCTCAGAGGGTTAATCCTCTGCCTTCCGCTCAGGTCATGATCTCAGGGTCCTGGGATCAAGGGCCACATCAGGCTCTCTGCTCAGCAGGGAGCCTGCTTCCCCCTCTTTCTCTGCCTGCCTCTCCGCCTATTTGTGATCTCTTTCTCTCTGTCAAATAAATAAATAAAAAATCTTTAAAAAAAATGACATGCAGAAAGATAACAAAAACACTTTTCTTAATAATAATAAAAGTTTCAATTTATTTAAGATATAAAAATCCTAAATGTGTATGTACCAATTAACAAAGCTTTAACACATGAAACAAAACTGACAGACCTAAAGGGAGAAACACACCTATCTATAATAATCAGATATGTTTTTTATTTATTTATTTATTTATTTATTTATTTATTTTTAAGATTTATTTATTTATCTGTCAGAAAGAGAAGAGAGTGCACAAGCAGGGGGAGCAGCAGGCAGAGCAGGCAAAGGAAGAAGCAGGCTACCTGCTGAGCAAGGAGCCCGACGTGGGACTTGATCCCAGGACCCTGAGATCATGACTCGGGCTGAAGGCAGCTGCTTCACCAACTGAGCCACCTAGGTGTCCCATAACTGAAGATTTTAACATGTATCTTATCAAAGACACTTTAAATCAAAGGACAATACTGCCTAAAATATGGATATACTTTGTAAATACTTCTCTATAAAGTTAACAACAAAAACTGGAAGTGTGTGTTTGCGCTTTATACCCTTTTCTAACTGTACTGTTAGAGAAAAGAAGGGTATAAAGCTCAATGCCCAAACATCAACAGTGATAAACCAGAAGATCTAAGTACTCTTCAACTGATATGCATCTGTAGTTTTTAAATTGATACTAAGCCTGCATATCAATTTTTACATTTATTTTTAAAAAGTAGAAAATACACAAACATTTGAACTTAGAAAAATCAGAGGAATAAAATTTTCTCTATTACAAAAGGATTTCATTACTTCGGCAGTGGCTAACTAAATGTTGTTATTTCCTCACAACAATTTCCTGAAGGGAAAGAAATCTTCATCTAATCACCAAATTAGATGGGTCATAGAGGCTTATCTATTCAATTTCAATGTATCATGAATATAGAAAACAATAAGGTAAGAATTCAACAAACAAGTTAGCTCAATGAATAGAAAACAGTGGCAGAATTAAATAAAGGGAACAAATAGAAATAAAAGTCAACACTCTGAAGTCTTAATTACCCTCCATCTAATTATTGCTCACTAAGAGGAAAATTTCTATTTGCCTAAGATCCACAGGAAGCACTCTGACTCCCAGTGGCTGGCTAAGTATTTTATTTGTAATATCTCATTTAGTTGTTACAACTATTTGTGAATTGGCTACTATTATTTATTTCTATTTTAAAGATTTTTTTTTTTTAATTTATTTTGACAGAGAGAAACATAGCCAGGGGGAGTGAGAGAGGGAGAAGCAGGCTTCCTGCCAAGCAGGGAGCCCGATGTGGGGCTCGATCCCGGGTCTCTGGGATCATGACCTGAGCCGAAGGCAGTCGCTCAACCAACTGAGCCACCCAGGCGCCCCAAAAACAAAAATCTTTAAAATAATAATAAAACAGGCACAGCTGGGTACAAAAATACCAGAATTATTTTCTGCCTTCAAAATTAAGCTATTTTCTTAGTCGCTGTGTTGATTATATAACATCACACTTGAACCAAAGCTAAGCGGAATGTGAAATATGTTAAATTTGCATTAGAAAGAACAAATAAATGAATGAATAAATAAATAAATAGGTAGATAGATAGATAAATAAATAAATAAAACAAGTTTTTTTAAAAGAAGGAAACAGTTAACCAAAATTCAACCGTGACGTCCTCACCTTGTCTTTTGGACAAGAAACTGGACAAGATCCTGAACGATGTTTCCTGTTTTTCGCCCAACTTCTAAATATAAGTTTGGTCGATCAAAGCCAGTACAGGTAATCTGAGGATTCTTTAGGTTTAAGCAACGTACAATGTCTTCCCGGATTGAAGAACTTGCAGTAGCAGTGAGTGCAACAATAGGAACCTGAATGAAATGAAACTGATTTTTAAAAAAGCACGCTCGTTAATTCCCAACATTTCTTCTGCCTTCTTACAAACAGACTGGATGACAATTACAAGAGGAACAGAGTTAAAAATGCAACTTTAAAATTACTCTTTTTCAAAGAAGAAGAAAACTTTACTTACTTGTTTCTCAGCCTTTGAAATACCTTTTTTTTTTTTTTTTTTTAAAGAGAGAGACAGCAAACATGCCAGCAGGGGGTTGGGCAGAGGGAGAAAGGGAGGAAGAACCTCAGGCAGGCTCCTTGCCCTGCGCAGATGTGAGGCAGGGCTTGATCTCAGGACTCTAAGATCCTGACCTGAGCCAAAATCAGGAGTCAGATGCTTGACCAACTGAGCCACCCATGCACCCTGAAATACGTTCACCTTTAAAAAATCAGAAAGGGTTTATATAAAACACTAAATCTGTGAGATTTATGAATACAATCTACCTAGTTTATCAGTGACCTAACTCTCCACTTACTTTTTCTTATTTTTAACATTTATTACACATTAATAAAAGTGTGGCTATAAATGAGGGATATGGTATGTCTTATTTTTTATTAATCTATAATTCACAGATTATAAACCCTTTCCTTCACTGAAAATATAGCAGTAAGTCTTTTTTTGTCTTCCATATTAAAGATACTAGTTTATGGCTTCTCAGATCTAGAAGCAAAGCTCTTAATAACCTGGATAATCCCTCTTGTTTACTAAGTTAATCATGGCATACTATATATAAGAAGAATGTATAACACAAAACATCCATTATCAATTGATTCCTTGAGCAACCAAGTCATATTCTATTTTCAGTCTAGCAAAGACTTCTTAACTGGATTAAAGCCAAAACAGGAGACACAGCAGTTACTAAGAAACACATGAATAGGGCGCCTGGGTGGCTCAGTGGGTTAAAGCCTCTGCCTCCCGCTCAGGTCATGATCTCAGGGTCCTGGGATCGAGGCCCACATCGGACTCTCTGCTCAGCAGGGAGCCTGCTTCCTTCTCTCTCTGCCTGCCTCTCTGCCTACTTGCGATCTCTCTGCCAAATAAATAAGTAAAAAATCTTAAAAAAAAAAAAGAAACACATGAATATGTAATCATTCAGAAATTCTAAACTAGGATAATGACACATACCTCCCATGAAATTCAATTCATTATTTTTGCTCCTATTATCAGGGGAAGTTATAAAAAATTATGCTATTATCTTATATTCAGAAAATAGGGACTAAGTCTTCAAGTTGTTCCTAAATCATTAGCTATTCTATAGCTAAGGAATATAGCTTTCTTAAAATACTTTTAGTGGTCTATTACAAATAAAGTAAACAACATCCTCATAAAACAGCTCTTCAGATGCCCTGCACCTACCTTACAAATCAGTTTAAGCAATTATCTTCCATGGAACTGAAAACTTAGGTGCAACTGTACAAAAAGCAATTACAAAATTTGAAAAACAAGATGCAATTTATTTACACTATAAACGTTTACAATCAATGTAACTTTACTGAATTAAAAATTATCTCAAAACTCATGTAAAAAAGTTATGTTTGAAGTAGGTTTTTTAAATGGAAAAAAAAGGTATCAGAACCAATGTGACCAGGTAATTGGCATTTTTGCATTCTCTATCCTTAAATTCTGTGAAATTATTTATGTTGTTAAATATTATATAAATACTTTAGGGACGCCTGGGTGGCTCAATTGATTAAGCGACTGCCTTCGGCTCAGGTCATGATCCCAGAGACCTGGGATCGAGCTCCACATCAGGCTCCCCGCTCGGCAGGAAGCCTGCTTCTCCCTCTCTCACTCCCCCTGCTTGTGTTCCCTCTCTGGCTGTGTTTCTCTCTGTCAAATAAATAAAATATTTTTTTAAAAAAATATTATTTAAATACTTTAAATAAATTTATTTAAAAATTTTAATTTCATTATTCAAAAATGAAACTCCAAAATTAAGTTCATTGATTTCTGGCTTTCAATCAGACTGTTCTCTGAATTTAGGGAGTACATATCTAACACCTTATAAATAGGCCAATTTATAGAGAAGTTAGTTTATCTAAACAAGCTTACACACACACACATACAAGTATACACACATACATGCACATGTATACATATATATATACATACATACACATGGAAAGTTTAAACAGTGGAAGCTCTAGGACATACACATATTCACCCTCACAACAACAAAGCATTTTTTTTTTAATCATTTTAAGTGCTTTACTCAAACAATTCATAAATGCACTAAGAACACACTTGTTTAACTGCATATGCGGAGAAAGACAGAAGTTTTCAGGATACAAACAGTAAGAGGGTTTGGTTTGTTTTTCTATGCAGTATAGTGTATGAGTGGGTAGGCAATATACTTATGAAAATAAAATAAGCATGAAACAGAACACCTCTTGAATAAATTAATTTTAAAAATCAGACAAGGGGCGCCTGGGTGGCTCAGTTGGTTGGGCAACTGCCTTCGGCTCGGATCATGATCCCGGGGACCCAAGATCGAGTCCCACATTGGGCTCCCTGCTCTGCGGGAGGCCTGCTCTCTCACTCCCCCTGCTTGTGTTCCCTCTGTGGCTGTGTTTCTCTCTGTCAAATAAATAAAATCTTTAAAAAAAAAAAAAAGACAAAATAGCAGCATGGTAGTGAAAAATAACTGGCGTAAAGTCAGATGCCTAAGTTCAAATCCTACCTTTGTCACTAACTAGGTGTGAGATTTTAAGCTAGTCATTTCACTCTCTAAACTTTGGCTTCCTCATCTATAAAGTGACAACAGTAACAGCAATCTCAAGATGTCACTGTGAATATCAAATAACAACAGCTCAAATGCACGGTATGCTGTAAGCACTCAAAAAGTTTCAACTATTGGGGCACCTAGAGGGCTCAGTCAGTTAAGCATGGGGCTCTTGGTTTCAGCTCAGGTCATGATTTCAGCATTGTGATGAAGCCCCCCATCTGGCTCTGTGCTCAGGGTGGAATCTACTTCAGATTCTTTCTCCCTCTCCCTCTGCCCCTCCCTGCTCATGGTCTCTCTCTCTCTCTCTCTCTCTCTCGCTCTCTCTCAAATATATAAAATCTTTAAATAAAAAAAGTTTTAACTGTTACTGATGTTGTTATCACAAAACTGCAGAGAATTCTACACAAGAAGTCCAGAGCCATGGGCACAACTCCCAGATTCGCTACTAACATTGGCAAGGGCTTCTCTTGGCCCCAGTTTTCTTCACTATAAAATAAGAGATGTAGAGGGCTACACAATGTTACACTCTCTTCTAACTTAAAAATTCCCACCTTGCCACTAGAAACTCCCTATGCCAATGACCTGCAAATAATGAAAAATCAACATAAATGCAATCTTTCACTTCCAACATTCTAGAAGGTTGCAGTTAAGAATGCTGCTTCCACAACTAGAAAACAGAATAAAGCAATGGCATCTATTAATCTTAAAGGAACAATGGTTACTTAGTTTCACTTAAGAAACGAAGAGAAGCTTTTAGAAGTCCGTGGTGCCTAATGACGTTTAAAACTTACGAACTAAAGTCTGGATACAACATACAGCTGGTTATGAGAAAGATGATCACACATTCTAGTTTCCAGGGACACTCTTAGTTTATCCTGTCATCACAGCATAAATACTAATAGCTTGCAGTCTCTAACGTCCAAGAGCAAACTGATTTAGACACTAATCTTATAGTGTCACTTAGTTACATCAAATTCTTAATTCATGAACTCCTACTCTTTAAGTTGGAAAATTCGGTTTCTTTGGAAATAAGTATCAAGTTTTGTTAAAACAAGCAAAAACTATAAATTAACCTTTTGACTATAAATTCAGGAACAGTTTAATCGCAGGCTTCAATGGTGCAGCACCTACACATTCAGAGAACTGTAACTGTTCCATCTGTTTCTAAATTTGGGTCATGTTGCTAATTCTAACTTTGCATTGCATAATATTATGCTTCATTCATGCTTCATTCATTCATTCACTCATTTCAAGTGGTTATCATTCACATTATTCAAGTAGTGTCTATATATGCTATCTTTGGGAAAGGGCTAGGGAAGGAAAAATAGAATCGACATATCTCATGGATATCACAGTACCTTTTACTAGAATTGCACAGAATTTTAAGACTCATACAGAGCTTTCTGCCTCACTGCTCTTTCTGAAACTCACTTTGTCTGATTATAAATGGGAATCTTTATGCCAAGTGGTTTAGTAGTTTCTTTGCTATTTTTAAACTTACTGAAATCATGTGGTATGAAGCCTGCAATAGCTGTCCCAGTATAATCGCAACTGGAAAAAGGGGAAAAGCACTGAGAACAGTCAGGAAAATGACTCTTACAACCACCAGGTGGCATTTCTCACCACTTAGCTCAACAGGATTCATGAAAACACTAGGGGGAAAAGGTTTTCTCAGCCATACCTTGACAAACACCCTGGGCTATACCGAGTCATTACAAGAAATGAAAATGATCCAATAGAGTCCACAGCCAGACATAATAAAAGATTTAGTTCACCACTGAAAAGTATTTAAGAGCAGCATAAAATATTTAAAATTCCTCTAACATAATCCTTTTAGAATCAAAGGCCTTGGAAAGGATTACAAAAAGCAATCTTCCTATTTTCCAAAAGCTTACTTTAAAACCATTCTAAATTAATAGAAAGCAGCCCTTGAGGCACACTGAGCCGCCTGATTTTCACCATACAAATAACTTGTTTCTCTATTACGTGCACTATTAACACTGTTAACCTTTATTATTTCTACTGTTCCCACACCATTTACTGTTTGATTCTATTGCTTTTACTTTTATAGGTATGGATCTAAATTCCTTTACTGCACCAGGCGGTGCTTCAGGGCAAAAACTATGATTTATACTTCTTTCACATACTTGCTTGAGAAACCAGCACGGTGTCCCACTGTGAAGCTATGGTTCAACTCCACCACTCCCTGCATGAAAGTCACATTTCTGATTCTCTGCTTTCTCATCGGAATTCATTTATTCATTTGTCCACATAATTATATAAAATATATATACCCAAGTATGTATGTGTGTGTATGTATGTATGTGTGTGTGTGTGTGTGTATATATATATATATATATATACAGAGCCAAGTAAAAACATAAAAACATTATGTGCCTAGTCCTGTTCTACATTATATGAACAAAACTATCAAAAGCCTATCCCCCACAGAGAATATCCTAGTAAGAACCCACAGACACTAGACCAAATATCATATAGTAAACAGTAATAAGTGCTATTAAAAAATAACAAAGGAATATGAGAAATGTCAAATGTTGGAGGGGGAGATTAATTTGAAATTTTTAAGATGGTGGCCAAGGAGGCCTAAATGAAAAAGTAATACTTCAATAGAAACTTGAGAGAAGGCAGGGATCAGCCCATGTGAAAAGTATTCAGGGAGGGGCACCTGGGTGGCTCAGTTGGTTAAGCAGCCGACTTCTTGGTTCTGGCTCAGGTTATGCTCTCCTGAGTCCTGAGATTGAGCCCCATGTCACCAGGCTTCACACTCACCAGGGAGTCTGCTTGAAGCTTTTCTCCCTCTGCCCTTCCCCCCTCGACCGCACTTGCACACAGGCAAGCGCACTCTCTCATAAATAAATAAGTAGATAGATAGGTAGGTAGACAGACGACAGATCTTTTTTAAAAATAAGCATCCAGCTCTCAATTTTGGCTCAGGTCATGATCTCAGGGTTGTGGGATCAAGCCCGGTGTAGGGTGCCGTGTTCAGGAGGAAGTCTGCTTGGGATTCTTTCCCTCTGTCCCCTTCCCTGATTCATGCTCTCTTTCTCTCTCTCTCACATAAACAAATACATCTTTAATTTAAAAAAAAAACAAAACAAAAAAAAAAAACAAGGGATGCCTGAGGGGCTCAGTCGGCTGGGTGTCTGCCTTGACTCAGGTCATGATCCCAGAGTTCTGAAATCGAGTCCACATTGGGCTCCTAGCTCAGCTGGGAGCCTGCTTGTCCCTCTGCCTGCCGCTCCCCCTGCTATGCGATCTTGCTTGCTCTCTTGCTCTCTCTCCGACAAATTTAAAAAAAAAAGAAGCATAAAGACCATATCAATGTTATATTCCTAGTTTTGATATATTATAGTTCTACAAGATATTACCACTGGGGGAAGGTATATAGAATCTCTCTGTAGTTTTTTTTTTTTTTTTTTTTACAACTGCCTGTGACTCCACAGTTTTTCAAAAAATAAAATGGTTGCCATTATTGTGAATTTTCAAGCTGTTCATATAAAACATGCCATTAATGTAGAATACTCAAGTGGAAATCTGCCATTCTTTATAATTAGGGAAGAAAGTATAATTCTAGTACTAAAATCTTTACTAAAACCTCGCTGGAATAGCTCCTTTTCAGGTTTCCAATACGAAGCAAGAAGAGGTTAATTAACCACGCTTTCACAGCATCTGAGAGTAAAAGGACACATGCATAAGAGCTCACTGAGAATGCACAGGATCCAAACATGGTTCCAAAGTCCAGTCTGTGTTCTACAGGTCAAATCTGGTCCACAGCCTGTTTTGTTATGGCCCACAAGCAAATGGTTTTTACATTTTAAAAAGGTGGTGAGAAAACAAAGAAAAATATGACAGAGATCATACGTGGCCTATAAAGCCTAAATAGTTACTACCTGGTTCTTTCAGAAAAAGTTTGCCAACCCCTGCTTTATAGTATTCCTCAATAAATTATATGTCAACCTTAGAAGAAAGCCAAAATTGGAATTTTTAAAAAATCTTTCCCCTGGGGCACCTGGGTGGCTCAGTGGGTTAAAGCCTCTGCCTTCGGCTCAGGTCATGATCTTAGGGTCCTGGGATGGAGGCCCGCATCCGGCTCTCTGCTCAGTGGGGAGCCTGCTTCCTCCTCTCTGTCTGCCTGCCTCTCTGCCAACTTGTGATCTCTCTCTCTGTCAAATTAAAAAAAAAAAAATCTTTCCCCTGGGGCACCTACGTGGCTCAGTCGTTAAGCATCTGCCTTTGGTTCAGGTCATGATCCCAGAGTCCCAGGATCAGCCCCGCATCTGGCTTCCTGCTCAGTGGGCGGCCTGCTTCTCCCTCTCCCGCTCCGCCTGCTTGTGTACCCTCTCTCGGGTGTCTATCTCTGTCAAATACATAAATAAAATCTTAAAAATAAATAAATAAACAAATAAATATTAAAAAATAAAAACCTTTTCCCTGCTTTCACCACCCATTTGCCCTTTCATAGAGAAGTCTTCGCCTTCTGACAATTCCCCAATCCTGGACTCTCCTTGGATAAGATCATCATTTCAAGACATTGTACTTGGCAAGCTTACCGATGGGAATATTGCCTTTAGGGAGCCCAAAGTCCGGAATGAAATTCTAAAATCATGTCCCCATTCAGAAATACAGTGAGCCTCATCCACAGCAATAAGAGTGATACCTACAAAAACAGGGGAAATAAAGTTCAAAAAGAAGTCATAAATTCGGGGTGCGTGGGTGGCTCAGTTGGCTAAGTGACTGCCTTCAGCTCAGGTCATGATCCTGGAGTCCTGGGATCGAGCCTCTACTGGGCAGGAAGCCTGCTTCTCCCTCTCTCACTCCCCCTGCTTGTGTTCCCTCTCTCGCTGTGTTTCTGTCAAATAAATAAATAAAATCTTTAAAAAAAAAAAAAGAAAAAAGAAAAAGGTCATAAATTCATCTAAATCATTATCGCCTTCACTTAGAATACATAAATATTACAGAAAGGAGAAAAAATAATTCAAATCAAAGTCTCAGGTTCATATAAAAATATAAGCATAAATGATATCAGGTAACACCAAAAATCATTAAGAGAACAGAGGGTTCTGATAAGCAGAACTTATCCCTTTTTGCTCAGAGATATATGGGCAAAGGCATATGGATAAAAGGAAACATTTATACATTATTCAAACAACATTATTTATTAGAGTTCTGCCTTCATCATTACTTACTATTACTTTGCCCTCTAAAACTACCACTCATGAACCATTTGCAATGACAATGCCTTAAAAAAGAAGAGCTGGGTTGGTTTTTTTTTTTCTCTTTGGTAATACTTTGAATTTTATCTCATCAATCAGCTACCAAAAGAGATTAAAGAGCACATTCCTACTGAGATGAGGTGCATCATCACTGTCCGTGATGGATCACATATCAGACTGCAGAGAGCTCCTCTGGAATGTCAGTATTGGAAGAGAGGACGATATCCCTATTTTCTAGTGTAAAATGGCAAGAACTAAATCTCAGTATGTACAAGGTAGGTAAGAAGGAATAGAAGTCATTCGTTCTGGGTGCCTGGGTGGCTCAGTTGGTTAAGCAACTGCCTTCGGCTCAGGTCATGATTCCGGAGACCAGGGATCAAGTCCCACATCGGGCTCCCTGCTCAGTGGGAAGCCTGCTTCGCCCTCTCTCACTCACTCTGCTTGTGTTCCCTCTCTGGCTATGTTTCTCTCTGTCAAATAAATAAAATATTAAAAAAAAAAAAAAGAAGTCATTTGTTTTTCCCCTAGTGACCCCTCCACGCTGCCCCCCAGCACACACCCACCCTGCAACACAATCAATAGTGTGTAGTGATGCATTTCAGAAAAGGGCTTTGTTGTATGACCACCCATTTAAAATGTCTTCAGAGAGTTCAAGGTAATGACAATAAGCACCTTTGCCCTGTATTAACAAATTAATACTTAAGACAAAAGCAATTTTTCCATGAATGGCGATGACCATTACTTGATACTTGAGTACTAATGATTTTCTGCTATTAGCAGGGGTGACTACACATATGTGCTCTAGAGTCAGACAACCTGGATCCGCCATTAACATTTGTATTAACTTAAGCAAGTTACATAAGCTTCCAAGTGTCAGTTTCCCACAAATAAAAGGTAAATATAGTATAGTACCTAACATTTTTTAGTCACTCTGAAGATTAAGTTAAATTATTCACATAAAATACTAAGACAGGACCTGGCATAAAAGGCAGCTCAATGAAAACAAAACACCAAACAATAACTAGTACGGTCATTAAATGCCCACTATGATCCAAACACTTTTCTATAGGAAAAGATTAATAAGATGTACTCTATAACCTTGAGAAGCTCACAATTCCAAAAGAGGAGACAGGAAAGCAAATAAACAATTACAATTCACTGAGATTACCAAATACAATAGAGATGAAAGAGAAAGCAAAAAAATAAACCTACTACATATGAATACAGGCTGATTAGCATCAGAATTCTCTGGCTGCTGCTGCATAGCTGGGAAAAATTCAATGTTACCACTAATTTTGGCTTTCGAAACTAAATGACCCAGATTTTAAATTAAACAGCTTAAAACAAGCATGATGGCTTCTCTTTTATTCTAAAACCTTCCTTAAAAGTACAGGTTCAACTACCTACCTTTTAAGGGAGCTGAACTTTGTCCCTTAGCACCAGTTTACCAAGCTTTTTCTTTTACTTTAAATTTGCAAGTCCAAGTGTCTGCCCAAGTCCTATACATATTTCATTTTGGCATATCTGCCACTCAAGCCTTATTTCTAAAGTCAAAAGACAAGTATAAGTGTATTTGGTTTTAAGGAGTCTCCATATAAAATTATGTTTGCTGCTTCTGTTATACACTCATACCACTTAAATAATGTAACATAAAAAGCATAAATCTGATTAACTAAATGTCAGACTACCATACAAATAAAATTCTGAGTACATTCATTTTTGCCAGCATTTTATAATTTCCTACAAACAAAAGCCAAAGAAAAAATATTTCAAAAAGAACTTATCCCTTTTTGCTCAACACTGAGTCAACCAAAAGGAGGACGTATTCTGCTCTAATGACTGCAGTGTTCATAATTTAATCCATTACAAAAAATAAAAATAGAGAATTAGAACTAGCTGTCAAAGGATCTAATACTTAAGCTAATAATTAATTAACCCCACCCCAGAAACAAATATTAAAAATAGAACAAAACATATCCAGCTCACCATGGACCAGCTCACCAAAAGTCTCGTTTTTGCTATAAAACCATAAAATTCATATATGTAGGGTATTCAGACCTAATCTAAAATGAACTATCCTTAAGAATTCCATACAAATAGGAAACACACCAAATTAGTCTTCCATTAAAGACAAAAATATATGCCAATAAGGGATAAGAAATTAATAATACATCATTGATAATGTATTTACTCAAACGTTAACTTCTGCCCTGATTCTTCTGTTCATAATTTAATATATACCAAAAAGAAACAAATATGTTTTCATTATATTGTTGTAAAAATTATTAAATGCATTGCTAGAGTTATATGCTACTAAGCATCCATTAAATGAGATGTTGCCATGTTGAAAATGTACCTATCCAGAATTATTTTAATATATAATTATACAATAAGAGCATATATTAGAAAACTAAAACTGGGCTGGTTCAACTGAATGTTTCAAATAATAGTAGCTATGACTATAACTCACAGGTAGCTTATTTTAGCCATCAAAAAGGAAAAAAAAGACAAATTTTTGAAATACAAAAAAAGAGCACCAGCTACTGACTAAGTCTGTATTCACATTTTCTAAGAAATAAGCTCTGGCTAACTATCTAACTTTTTAAAATCATACTCAATGGTGGCAAATAATCAAAGAATCAAAGGTACTATGGTTTCCAACCCTAACTACACATCAGAATCACTCATGAAAAACTATTAAGTGCCAGAGGCCTACCCCAGGCATTTTGAATCAGAATTTTCAAGTTTGGAGGATACTATATTTTTCTAAAGTTGGAAAGTGATTCTCATGAACAAGGGTGGAGAATCACTACTGTGATTTAATTTACATTCAGAATATGAAAAAAAAGGGGCGCCTGGGTGGCTCAGTTGGTTGGACGACTGCCTTCAGCTCAGGTCATGATCTTGGAGACCCAGGATCGAGTCCCACATCGGGCTCTCTGCTCAGTGGGAAGCCTGCTTCTCCCTCTCTCACTCCCCCTGCTTGTGTTCCCCCTCTAGCTGTGTTTCTCTCTGTCAAATAAATAAAATCTTTAAAAAAAAAAAAAAGAATATAAAAAAAAGAAATTATCATTTCACAGAATCTAAGGTTCAACATTTTTTCTATAATAAATTTAAATCCCTACTATGTGCCAGGTACTGCATTTTTTTTCCCCCAAAAACTTTATAGTCTAGCAGAAGAGAAGAGATATATAAACAGGCAATTTATAATACAGGAGCCTGATTTCTACAGAGAAGGATAAGACTGGATAAGAAGGGATAAGACTGGAAAGATACCAAGTTGGAAAGTTAGAGACTTCCTGGAGGAAATACTGTTTAAATCAACTTTAACAGAAGTGAAATCCAATATCCATCCATATATTTAACTTTAAAGGATAAGTCAATTAAATAAGTACTTATAAAAAGATCCTATGGTACCACTTACCAATATTAGCCTGAAGTTGCTGGAGTAGGCTCAAGTTACCCGAACAGAATTCTGGAGTTAGGTATACAATGCGATATTTGCCTCTGTAAAAATAAGCAAAGAAATACGAAAGGAAATATGCTACACTAAAGGAAACAATCATCCAGTGAACTATAACTTAAAACCATAACACCTAATTTTTAAATGATACATTATACCACTTAAAACTAAACAAACATTGTATGTATGTATATATATCCTGTTGGGAGCCCATGGCAACCTGGTGGTGTCAACAGTCGCAGTGTAGCCTCTGGCTCCCTGTGCCGGCCCCTTGTGGGGGGCACAGGGAAAGGCCCGGCGCTGAGCCCGCTGGGAGGGTATTCAGACCTAATCTAAGGCCAGAGGTGAAACTCCTGGTACCTGCCGGTACCTGCCTGCCTGGGTCACCTGACGTCTTGCTCCGCCTTTTCGGGCTCTCACAGAAGCATGACTGGGTCCATGGTGTTCTTCCAAGACAACACATAGGCCATGTAACAATCCTCTGACCATGATGTATGGGAATAAGTGATTCATGTGCTTGGGGTCACAGCCAGCCCTTACCCCCTCAGAGATGTAACTGCAATCGTTTTCCCTTTGATCACTATGGGGTTTGAGCACGGTTGAGGGGGCTGAGGTAATCATTAATTCTATGCTTATGTAAGTGATCCCTATATAAGATGTGAAATCCTGAATAAAGTTGGCTTGTTGGACATCATCCACTTGTCCCTCCTGTTCCCATACGTCTCTCTGCCTCTGTCTTTCCTACGTGTCCTTACTCTCAGGTTTCGTCTCTGCCGCGCCGGCCGCGACAATATCCACATATGTTAGTCCTCTGACTCTACTTTGACACAGCAAAATGAAAAGTGGCACTCAGGCAGTACTCAGCATTAAGGTGACATTAGAAGCCAGGTTCTGATTTCCAATACTCTACCCCCAAAACTACAGTGTTTGAGTTAAACAATCAAGCCTATGGTAAGCCTTTTATGTGTTAACAATCCACCCACATACCACCCTCCTTCTTGGGGAACTACAACCCATTACCCTGCCATGGACTTCCTCCCCATGACTAAGCCCACAGCGCCCATGTTTCCTATGTATTTTGTTCTCTTGCCTAAATACATCTTCTTGGGCCAGGGTTAGCCATTGTATCGATGTCAAATCAATTAGTCTCTGCCCTAGAATTTGGGGGTCCAACCAAGAAACAACCAATCAGTTCCTGCCAATGGCAAGACCTGTAGTATGTGAAAAAAGGAGCTGCAGAGTAGTCTTCTTCACCTTGTGACTAGAAAAGCAGAAAATGCTCATTTCCACAGAAGAATGAAGACACATACAGGCCATAAATAAAAGAAAGCCTTATTGTATTCTTGATACCCAATTCCAACCCTCTTCCTAAGCAGTGGCTAACCTGTGCCCACTGTGATCCACGAGACATTCCTATATCCTTAATACAAAATTCAGTATTTTTTTTTTAAAGATTTTATTTATTTGACAGAGAGAAACACAGCCAGAGAGGGAACACAAGCCTGCTTCCCCCTCCCCGCCCTCCGAGCAGGCAGCCCGATGTGAGGCTCGATCCCGGACTCCAGGATCATGACCTGAAGGCAGTCGCTTAACCACTGAGACACCCAGGTGCCCCCAAAATTCAGTATTTGCTTAAGTTGGCTTGAATTTTTTCTGTTCTGGGCAGACAGAATCCTAACTAAGACAATGTTTGTAATAAAGGTTAGGTCTAGGACATTTAAAATATATAGTCTCCTTTTCATTCTACCAAGTGAAAACACAAAGTTAAATAGAATGAAAATTAATTTTCCTTACAAAAAGACTTCAAAATATTTCATCTACCACATGCTAGGCAAGGCGCTTTCATTAAGAATTAGGAACAAAATAGATATGCTTTTAATCTCATGAAATTAATTCAGTATTCTAATTC